>OZ017740.1:278857666-279095166 GCA_963969285.1 Odontomyia ornata
CTGAATTCAACACCAATCATTAATAAACAATAATAAATCAATCAAACTTACAATCCTTGGAATCTTAATAAAATTAAAATAATAACATTCAGAAAACTTGCAAAATGCCATCCACCGGAAATGGCCCATCAAAGTCCAAAGAAATTCAATACGAACGTCTTTATTATTGCGACTTTTGCAAGTCGAATAAACACAATTCGCCGAATTGTGATATTAGCAAATACTGCCAAAAGTTCTTCTATTCCCAAACGTAAATAATAAGACTTAATCAATTCCGTGACCAAATATCCAAACAAATCTTAAGAGTAATTAACGCGGTATCATATTCGCGAATTTAGTGATTTGTCAACAATAGATTGAAAGGACTGGAATTTGCATGCGAAGCCAAGCCATGAAATTGTAAACATTTAAACTATATAAAAGGGCTTTGCAAAATGTAATACTTAGTCAGTAAGATAGTGACATTGAAATCAAAAAGTTCAAAGGATTATAAAGTTGTAAAGTTTAAAGCATTATAAAGTTGTTAAGTTTAAAGGATTGTAAAGTTGTAAAAGTTCAATAGTATTATACAATAAGTGTTTCGAGTATTATCATAAGTGAAATAATAAGGAACTATAAATTTTTGTATAAATTCTGTGTGCAAAAAGTGAAAACTGTGAAGAGATTGAATAAAAGTTATAACGTTTTTGAAGTGCCGTGTTTATATTTTTATAAGAGCCCATAACAGTATTTATTCTTCTGACGCTAAACGATACCACTGACTGATACTGACATGATGACGTATAGATGTGTTTACAAGTACATTAGATCCTAAGAAAAGTACTCGATACTTTGAAGTATGGATACTTTTGTCGCGATACTTTTACGAGTATGATGCTGTCACGTGTCCGAATCTATCTGCGAGCTACTGTTGCAATTCAACCGCTAACTGCGCCTTGAACATAAACATCAACATAAGCCTTTGACGACAGAACGAATATACGAGAACCAGCCAGCTAACGGGAGAACACTCACCAATATACTGGAAAGGTGACGCCAACTGACGACCCTATATATAGGCGATTGAATGAATGGATGACATTCATTGTGAGTGCGAATTTTAAGCGCGAATAGGAAGCGATACGAAAAGCGATAGTGCAGTAGTGGATATTAGTGAGACATTAAAGGCAGTTCGAAGATAAAGTTGGTTACTAGTGAAAATAGTTAAGTGCAATAATTTATTTGATTTAATAAACTCTTTTAACTCGATTTTAAAGACAGTGAGTTTTCATTTTCTCAAGACATTAAAATATCGGCCGCGAACCATAAACACGCGACAATACTTTTTTCCCGACACTACTCATGAGTACAATATCGATACTTTCTATTCAATAGCGTGTCCCTAGCCGTAATCATAGCTAATCACAAGCTCAGCTGTTACCGCAGTTGCACTTATAACGACATCATTAATTTTTTTGCTTTCTTCTCATCATCAGCTGAGTGCAGTGATATTTCTTTCTATCGGGAAATGTTTAGTTTGAATTTTGTCGATTAAAAGTTAAAGTTTCACAGTGGAAGTCGCGTGTTTTATGTATCAAAACGTCGGGGAGCAAAGCTCTAAGTGTTTCATTGGTGATACCAATTGGTTTCATAAACCTATGTTTTCCCCAAAACGCAAAATAATGTGGCAATTTTAATGCCATAGTAGGTAAAGGAAGACCGGCAACTCGTGCGACTTTAAACAAAGTGAACTTATAATAATGCCAAGTGTAAAGATTTGCTGTAAATTTTAATAAGACTCGTGCAATACACATCTTAATAGGATGCAAAAGCAAATTCGTCAATCGGTTTGCTTTCGTTGTTGCGAGTGAGTGTTAAATGTGTGTAAAATAAACTGATTGCTGTGAAAGTTGATCGGTTTTCCTTAATTGTACGCTAAGTATTCATTTAAATTGAACAAAACAGAATTCTTTTGAATTTACAGCTTAAACGTTGATGTGCGATAATTTCAGTGGAAATAGATAAGTATACATATACATTTTCAATTTCCATTCAGAAAATTTTACATCATAACTAAATAAAATTTATATTCTCATGACAATAGCTCAAATTTCAGTAAAGTTGTTCATAATTGATAGTGGTAAATAAAATGGTCTTGTCAGGGCCCTTATAAGAGAAATAAATAAACTTTTATAGGGCTAGCAGGACATTATCTCAAATTCATCAAGATGATGAAGGGATTTATCACACCGTCCTGTTGTAGAGACTCGGCCTCGCTTCGCTCCACATCAACGATCAACAGAGACCAAAAGGCCTTCTCACCTCTAAGAAGTACCTTGCTTTGTTTTTAGTCATTTCAGGTGTCATTGCATCCAAACGGATAGACTCCAGACCTGTTTAATTTCATGGGATGGAATTCCATTCAATAGTATAACTCCTGGCGAGAGACTTTAGAACAGTTTCTTCGCATATTCGGGATAGCGAGCTATTAATGGCCCTTTTCAGGGCCCTGAAAAAGGAAACAAAGAGCAAAAAAGCGACTTTCAAGTCCAATAAGCTTTTCTAAAGGCTAAAAATCTTAACTTTGTTATTAATCGTTTCAGGTCCCACTGCCTCCTGCTAGAAGGGAGCTGAATCAGCTTGATTTGAAGAATAAATTCGCCCATTCTTTGGAACGGGCAGTTATCGGATGCTGAAATTTCAATGACGCAGCAAAAATATTGAAATTACAAAATTTAACTCCTCTCTCGATTTTCAAGGACCACCGATTTCGTAATATAACGGCCGCATTTGCAACTGATCAAAATTCCAGCTGTTACCGCAGTTGCACATAATAAAGAGGTCATCAATTTTTTGCTTACTTTTCATAATCAGCCGAGTGCAGTGACATGTCTCTCTATCGAGAAATGTTCAGCTTGAATCTCACCGATTAAAAGTAGTTTCGCACTGGAAGTCGCGTGTTTGATGCATCAAAACCTCGGGAGCAGGGCATTAAGTGTTTTATTAGTGATATCAATTGATTTCACAAACCTAGATTTCTCCCAAAACGCAAAATAATGTGGCAAATTTGATGCCATAGTAGGTAAACGAAGTGCCGGCAACTCGTGCGACTTTAAAAAAAGTGAACTTATAATAATGTCAAGTGTAAATATATGCTGTAAATTTTAATTAGACTCGTGCAATACACATCTGAATGGGATGCAAAAGCAAACACCTCAATCGGTTTGCTTTAGTTATCGCAAGTGAGTGTTAAATTTGTGTAAAATAAATTGATTGCTGTGAAAGTTGATAGGTCATCTTTAATTGTGCAATAAATGATCATTTAAATTGAACAAAACACATTTTTTTTTGAATTTACAGGATATGCACACACTTTCAATTTTAATTCAGAAACTTTTAAATCATAACTAAATACAATTTCTATTCTAATTACAAACGCTCGAATTTCAGTAAATTTATTCATAATTGGTAGTGGTAAATAAAATGGCATTTTCAGGGCCCTTATAAGAGAAATAAATAAACTTTTATCGGGCTAGCAGGATATTATCCCAAATTCATCTAGATGATGAAGGGATTTATCACACCGTCCTGTTGTAGAGATTCGGTCGCGCTTGGCTCCATACGAGTATCTAGGCTTATGAATTGTAAATGGCCCTTTTCAGCGCTTTAAAACGAATCGACTATAAAAACCAAAACGCCTTCTCACGGCTAAGAAGTACCTTGCTTTGTTTTAAGTCATTTCAGGTGCCATTGGCTCTAACTGGATAGACTCCAGACCTGTTTAATTTCATGGGATGGTATTCCATTCAATAGTATGACTCCTGGCGAGAGACTTTAGAGCAGTGTCTTCGCATATTCAGGATGGCGAGCTATAAATGGCCCTTTTCAGGGAGCAAAAAAGTGACTTTCAAGTCCAATAAGCTCTTCTCAGGGCTAAAAAATACCTAACATTGTTTTAATCGTTTCAGGTCCCACTGCCTCCAGCTGGAAGGGAACTGAATCAGCTTAATTTGAGGAATGTTTTCGCTTATTTTATGGTAGGGGCAGTTATCGGATGCTGAAATTTCAATGGTGCAGCAGTTTTGCTTTGATGTTTTCAGATTTTATCTCCAAACTAGGGCTAGGTAGTTAGTACAAGAGTTTGAAACATCGAGCGTAGTTGCTAAATAGTGGAATCATGAGTTAGTGCACGCGCGTGTACATATGAGCGCGGGCAGGTTAGGCACGCAAACATTTGTCCTTCGACACTATCAATATTGTTTTAGACTTTTCTCGCATGGTTTTTTTTTCTTATTTTCTTGCACCATAGCGACCCTTCAAACTATTTGCAAAATTATCCATCTTTTTTCATTTGGCTGATGCCGAAGTGGAAGTTAGTGTTTTCACATGCCATAAATTATGCTGACGCTATGGCTGCATCCAACATGAAATTGGAGCGATGCGATTCGGCAATTTGTGGAAAAACGAAATATGCTGCCGCATCATTTTTCATCAAGTAGATTTAAGTTAATTATTAAGTCAGTCTTTTGTCAACTTGTAAACGAAAAACATCGGGCTCAGCCTTGAAATGAATTTTTTTTAGTTAATTCCGGTTTTGATTTATTAACTTGGACCAGCTCATTAGTACATTAACTCTGATCTAGACGGCGCGGCGCTAGTGAGGTAGAGATATCATTCATTTATTATGTCTCATATTTTTCTTCCGATACCTCCTGCCACCCACCCTTCACGCCTGAACGCGACGATCTTTTTGTTATTCCATCCTTTTAATATCTAGTCAGTAGTAGTACAGCAACCAACTTGCATACTGCGGTTTTATAAAAATAAATTTAGTGAAAGATAAATCACTCGTGGGCAAGTTCTACGAGTCAATTTTTCGAGCCGTTTTATGGTTGTTTTTAATAATCAAATTGACATGGCTTTTGGTTGGAGGTTCTAATTTAATTTTGAATGAATTTGTGATTGGTTTTAAATGTGCTGCTGGCGTTTGGCCAGTATGAGTTGATAAGGCTTATTACTATTTTCAGAATCAGATTACAATGATTGATTTGGAAAATTCAACAAAGGCAATGCATTCAACATCCTCAAGCATTCCCAGAAAGTTGTTGGATCGATAAATTACTCGTTCCTCAAGCCCGTCCTAACAAGTAACAGGCAAATTGTACATTGTGTCGAAAATGGTTAAGTATATCTCATAGCGCAAAAAATTATACATGGCCGGATATAGCTGCCTGTATGTCATACTTGAGCGGTGGAGTGAGTGAACCTGCAAAGAGAGATTGGTGTGAAGCAATAAAGATTTATTATACAATACCATTTAAATAAATGTCCTGGCATGATACTCTTCCTGCATCAGTCATAAAGTAAAGCATAAATTCAGCTCTGATTTTTTTGCTGCTGTAGTTGAATTTTTAAGGTAAATTTTGTAAACCGATTTGATTGTTTTCATTATTTCTCCAAGATCCTGGAATCATTAGTCTAGTGTTAATATCTTTACTATCAAATGATCCACGTGGAGAGTATATATTTTGAACTTGCGGATTTCTACGAAAAAAATTGTGTGGATAAACACAAGTCATAAAAACTTGTTGTGTAGTTTCGAGTTTAAGGTCAATAGTTGTATGAAGAACCCGAAAAACTGCAGCTGGCAAGCCAAATGCATTTCCTACAGTTCTACGTGCACATGATATTCTGTAATTACATACACATTTATTTGAACTAGAAAAAGATTTACAAATATTTTCCAGCAAAGAAAATGTATCATCCTCGAGAAAAATTTATGATACTTGCATTTCTCTTCCTTGCAAAGGTTCAGTTTCTGGTAGCTTTAATGTGTAATTCAAAAGAGACTTTCCCAATCTAGTATGTCTAAATCCTCCTTTATTTGAAATTCTACCTTGAGATCCCATATGGACATACATAAATTGACTACAGCAAATAACCCCATGTTAAAGAGTTGTTTGTAATTATAATATTTACTTCCATTGTTGGGTGAACAAATAATTGCAGTTTGTTTTCCATCCATTGCACCAAAACAATGAGGAAAATTCCATCGATTTTCGAAATCCTTTGCTATTTCTCTCCATTCACTGTAATTGTTGGAGAATATCAAAGTTAAGATGAGTTGATGACTGCAGAAACACTTCAAAATAAGACAACACCATTTCAACAACAATCTCTCCGAGCAAAGGAAGCTCAACTAGATACATGTGAAGAAACTGCATTGCAGAGTGCAATTCAAATTGTAAATGATGCTAGCAAAAAACGTCAAAATTCGTTCACTAGTTTTGAAGAACATATCTCAAACAAACTATCTAGTTATGACAGCAGCACCCGCACTCAAGTAGAGTTTAAAATAAGCAAAATTTTGTATGAAGCTGATATGGCGATGCGCAGAAGTAGACCTGATTGTAGATTCTCATGCACGTTAATCCACCGGTATCATCCAGAAACATTTTTGAATACGATAACAATATTATTAATCAGTACACTCAAAATAACACGTTGATCATTGAACTGTTGAACGTCATTCTTTTGTGCTCCCTCATAATTTAATAATAATTTAATCTTTTAACCTCTTTAAATTGAATTAAACTCTTTAAACCTAATTTCCGGCAGTGTCGTGCGTTTCGGACAATCTGTGCGCTTGTATTTTGCTTTGCATAGTGAGTTTTCAAGTGCTAAATCATTGAAGCATTTTTCACCTTCTCTGTTTCCTTTGTTGTGAAATGGTTAGTGTTTATTTTCAATTAAATTGATTAGGAGTTGATCAATTTGTTTTAGTGACATTTAATTGTGCGCAAATTGAACACAACGCGATTTTTTCTATTTAATGACAATTCTTTTGATCAGCCCGACGCTAGGGAACCTGAAACTACAATTTTGAAATATAGCTTAACCCTACGAGGTATTAAGATTGAAACATTGCAACTTTCCCAAATTTTGGAAGATAATAATAATATTAATAATATTAAATGATTAATTTAAAATTTAATAATCAATTGTATTAAATCATTAAAAACTAAATAAAGGCAATAATAATTATAAGTAAATAAAACTAGAAATTTCCAGCATGTCATGCAGTGGCATTAAAATGTATTGATCCTATCAATAAGACCCCTATGGTCCTTTGCTTTGTCTTTTGTGAGCTTTCTTACCATTCGGCATGTGTTACCCTTAAAGGTTCTTCAGCCGACCTGATCAATAAGGCTGGTAACGGCGTGTACTGGTATTGTGATTCTTGCAGGAGATACTCTTTGTCAGCATATGTTTTCACTCTGCAATTAGCTGATAAAACAATAAAATCGCTCGCGGAAGAGCTTAAACTACTTCAAACTAAGTGCTCAAGTGCATGTCTAGAATTCGAGACCCTGTTGCAATTTACAGAGGACGTGTCACCCAAAACTCTGGCTTCAGTGAATATCACTGACGTTATCTAGACGCAATTACTTACGCCGACATCTCAGCAGAAATGCATTAGTGGCTCAATTGCACCTGTACAAAGACCTTGCATCCTTACTCGTAGTAAATCGCTGGCAAAGTTATCGGCTCTTAAAACCCCGAACTTTGCTGCTGGTTCTAATTCTCCTGTGCCTTCAGCAGCAACTCAGCATATCTGTGACAGTGCTGAAGAGAGGAACATTAAGCTGAAAATTAAGAGTGAAGGGAAAACTTACCGCGAAATTGGTGAAATAGTAGGTAGAACTCACTCCTCTATCCAGTATGTGGTGAAAACATTTAATACAACTGGTTCGGTTATGTCAAACTCTCGTTGTGGTCAACCCTCCATGCTGACTGAACGCGAAAAAAGAAACGTTTTGCATGCAGTTCAAAAGAGTTCTCGAGTAACTGCTTCCAAAATTGTTACACATATAAAAGACTCTTTTGGCAAGGTTCTTCACGAAGAGACCATACGAAAAAAAACTGAAGAGAGATGAATATCGCTCACGCATAGCACGTAAGAAGCCACACATTTCGAAAGTGAACAGGGAGAAACGTGTGAATTTCGCAAAAAAATATATGTAAACAAGCCACCAGAGTTTTGGGAACAGGTCATATCACTGACGAGAGCAAATTTTGCATATTTGGTATTAAAGGAAGAAAGTTAGTGTAGCGGAAGAGCGGTACTGCCCTCGTAAAAGAAAATCTGGTACCATCTGTGAAACGTGGTGGAGGTGGTGTGATGGTCTGGGGGTGTATTGCGGCAGAAGGAGTTGGCCAACTCGTGTTTATAGAATCAACTATGGATCAATATGGTTACCTTAATATTTTGAAGACGAACTTGAAGTAAAGCGTTTAGCAGTTGAGCATTGGTGACGATTTCTGGTTCGAGCAAGATAATGATCCCAAGCACAAAGCACACAATGTGAAGCTTTGGTTGCTCTACAACACAAAACATCAAATGTGTACGCCACCCCAATGCCCAGACCTTAATTCCATTGAGCATTTGTGGAACTTGTTGGAGCGCAGGATCGGTCAGCACAGCGTAACCTCGAAGGAAATGCTGAAAAACGTTATCATCGATGAATGGGGCAAAATTACTAGATAGGACATAGCCAAATTGGTTCACTCCATGCCAAATCGACTTAAGGAGGTCCTTAAGAGAAAAAGTTATCGGACCTGATATGTAATGAAATATTTGAATATTTCAAATCAATATTGTCATGTACGGATACTTTTTCTGGTTTGTTTAAGTGAGGCTTTTTTGTTTTTATTTTATAAAATCTAGTTTTTTAAGGAATACCACAGGAAAAACTTATAGTTTTATTAATGAGTAAATTTTGTTGCGTACATATTCTAATGTAGCAGCTTTCTTGAGCATGAATTTCCTAATATGTTGCTTTCTTTTGATGTTGTATGTATACTTTTTCTGGTAAATGTATATATGTATATATATATATATATATATATATATATATATATATATATATATACATATATATATATACTATATATATATATATATACTATATATATATATATATATATATATATATATATATATATATATACTATATATATATATATATATATATATATATATATATATACATATATATATATATATATATATATATATATATATATATATATATATACTACTGTAACCAAAAATAAAATGACATTTGAATTTAAACTGCGCGCGTCGAAGGATTTGAAGAATTATTTTTTTTAAGTTGGTAGTACTGTCAGTGACATCTATGTCAAATTTACATCTCAAAATATTCATTAGTGTTTGAGATACGCGTCATTTCCGGGATGGCCTTCAGTTCCGTCTTCGCTGCGGCTTGAATCTCCTCTATCGTATCAAAACGGTGTCCCCGGAGCGGTCTTTTGAGCTTGCTGAGCACCCTGAAGTCGCACGGCGCCAGATCAGGTGAATACGGTAGTTGCGGAACGATATGGGTTGAGTTTTTGGCGAAATGATCACGAAGTACGAGTGCAGTATTGGATGGTGCATTATCGTGGTGTAAAAACCAAGAACTATCGTTCCACAATTCCGGCCTTTTTAGGCGGATAGCGTTACGTAAACAGCGCATAACGTTCAAATAATATTCCTTGTTGACTATTTGGCCCGGCGGAAGGAATTCATAATGCACAACACCACGATAATCGAAGAAGAGAAGATGATGGTCGCCCAGGACGCTCTTCGTCTTCGACACGTTCACGGCCGGCTTGGAACTCACTATACCACTTGTAAACATTTTTTTTAACATAGCCTCATCACCAAAGGCTTTCTGCACCATTCTCAACGTATCCGCAGCAGAAAATTGATTCTGCAAACAAAATTTATTGCAAATTCAACATGGCATAAAACGAAGAACTCACTTTTAGCAGCTCACAAAACGGCGTGTATCTCAAACAGTAATGAATATTTTGACATGTTAATTCAACAAAGATGTCACTGACAGTACTACCAACGTAAAAAAAATAATTCTCCAAATCCTTCGACGCGCGCAGTTTAAATTCAAATGTCACCTTAATTTTTGGACACAGTAGTATATGTATTGTCACGGAAACCCTTTGCACTCTTTTCATGCTGCCATTAAAATATCGCCTGAGCCAAGGTTAAAATAAAAATGTTAAAGTAAAAATAAAGAAAATGATTGCATTAAACGAAAACAATTCAATTCAAGAACGAGTGGTTCGAACTTTGAAAGATTTCACTTGTTTGAAAAACAAAGAACACAAAAGGAAGTTTAATTTGCAACCCAAGGTATTTAAGATCAGCGATGAAGATAAGCAGAAGGAAATGAAAGTTTTTACAACGATCTACCCAAGGTACCTCCAAATACTCAAAGATCGAAAAGAATAAAAGAAAGCATTGGCGATGATTCAAATATGCTATTAAATAAGCCAGTCACAATTTTGCCTTCACAAATTAGTTATGAAGATTATCGTAATTTCACCAACATCGAATCATGTGTACATGAAGACATTCTACGCAAAGATCCAAAGCACGCGGAATTGCACTTTTTCCGAGTTGAAAGTTATATCAAAAAATATTATGACAATTATACTCAGTAAAAACTGGCCATCAAGAATTAAGTTTCTAGATAAAACTATAGGATCGTTGGGTGGCTCAAACGGAAAAAGCAGCGAATGCGTTACGGAGGTCCTATGTAGTTGAAGGTGCCGATAATTCAATGTAAAGATGAGAAAAATCAATCATCGCATGTATCCTTAGTTATTCAGAACACAAGCGATCAGACGAATAATCCATCGAATCAGACAAATAAAGAAAATAGAAAGGAGAGCATTCATTCTTCATATACTTGATTATATATTACTGGAAACCAATGACGAAAGAAGTGCGGGCCAGTTGGTTGAGGTCCGTCCCAAGCGCTCGTTCTTCTTCCATCCTTTCTGCGCTGATTGGATTGTTGCAAATGTTTTGCAGCACCAGCGGAATAACCAGTCCGCAGTTTATTTGATTCACTCTGTGAAGGTTATTCAATCAAAATTCGCAATACCAAAGGAAAAAGGAATCGACATTTCAGATTACGATGATTATGATTGGAAGGGAGTAAAAGAACGTTTTAAATACTCCTCAGATGGTTTGGCACCCGACACCGAATCTAAATCGCGACAAGAAAATAACTTTTAGACATTTTGCTCGAATAAAAACAAAAACACAATACTGGCAGAGTGTCAGTCACTTTGACATTTACACCTGATGGGTGAGTGCATTAGATGAAGAGAAATTTGGATTTCAATTGCCAGATGAACACCAGTTGGGGGATCGCAATTGAACGTTGAATTGGCCAGAAGTAAAATTAACGGCTCGTCGGTTGAAACCGAGCCGATGAAAAACCTGGAAACAAAGAACGGTTCTCTTCTCTTTTCTGGCGGACAATGATCGACAGCGGAGGATCGAGTGTGACGAGCAACAAGAAATTTTGCCTGAAATTCCTCGAGGGCAAAACTTACAACAGCGACAGCGGAATAATTAGCGACCGAGATAAGGGAGATTAGCGATAGAGGATCTTGAAGAAGCGCGCTGGCAGAAAAATTTCGCGACGCAAATTACTTCGGTACTTATATATATATATATATATATATATATATATATATATATATATATATATATATATATATATATATATATATATATATATATATATATATATATATACATATATATATAAACAGTGCAGTCGCGCTAACGTAAACACCGGCTCGCGTGAACACTGGATAAGATGAGCACAATATTTCCAACATTCACCTTCTTGTAACGTAAACAAGCTTACAGCTCACACGCGGTAACGTGAACAATATCATAAATGCTAGGAATTCGTAGAATGTGTACTACTTATTTATTTTCCTTGGAATTTGCTATGGAAATATTCTTTTGTGTGCTATGTTCTTCACTTTTCCAGTTATTCAGTGAGTGCGTGGTTGTGTTTTTGTATTTTACCTAATTTTCATAATAAAAATGACAGAAAAAGTCAAGTGTTTAACGTTAGTAGAGAAGAGCCGTCTTCTTGACGATTTAGCTGCTGGAGCTCGAGTTACAGATCTTGCACGGAAATATGGCATAGCCAAAGGGACTGTTTGTGCCATAAGGAAAAAAAGGAAAATATCTTGAAAACGGTAAGAAATACTTATTCAGGACCAGGAAAAAAAAGAACTTTAAAAAAAGCTGAGTTGCCAATTATGGAAAAACAGTTGTATCATTGGTTTTTGGAACAGCGTAATAAAAATTGCCCAATAGACGGTGATATAATGAAAGAAAAGGCAAGGCAATTACATGAAGCTTTGAAAGAAACTGACACCTCCTTTAATGCAAGTGAGGGATGGTTACAACGATTTAAAACACGATATGGCATACGTTTTTTGAAAATAACAGGAGAAAAACTATCAGCTAGACCTGAGTTCGTCTAACCCTTCAAACGAAACTTGCATAAGAAAATGCAAGATATGAAGCTTTCGCCGGTGCAAGTATACAATGCAGACGAAAGTAGCCTATTTTGGAAGCTTCTTCCAGACAAAACTTTTGTAGCTTTATTTGAAAAAACTGCATGCGGAAGAAAAAATGAGAAGCACCGGCTAACGTTTTTGGCATGCGCAAATGGAACGGGTAACCATAATCTAAAGCCGCTTGTCATTGGCCGTGCCAAAAATCCACGAGCATTTAAAAATTTTGCTTGCCCTTTGGTTTATGAAAATTCCAAAAGAGCATGGATGACCGCAGCAATATTTAAAGATTGGTTCTTTAACCACTTTGTTCCAGATGTGAGAATTTATATTAACATTAGAATAGATTGATTCTTATCTCGTATTTAACAGGCACAGAAATTTCAAAAACAATGGGGTATTCCAATGAAAGCCATTCTCCTCTTGGATAACCCTCCGGCTCATCCACCCGAAAGTGAGTTAAAGACAGCAGATGGAAGCATTTGAACAATATTCATGCCACCAAATGTCACCCCATGATCCAACCAATGGATCAGAATGCTATAAGGTTAACTAAACTTTTCTACAGAAAAAATCTTTTGTCGACATTGTTGGCAAAAGGTGGCAATATTGAAGAAATTTCGGAAAATCTGACTATTAAGGATGCTATTTTGAACCTTGCCCACGCATGGAATCAGGTTGACAAGAAGACTATTGCTAAATGCTGAAATCCGTTACTCAGAGATTTGGAAGACGCAGCTGTTGAGGATGATGATGATTTGCCCCTAAATATTCTAAGGGATCGCATGTTGGTTAATGATGAGATACTGGCTCCCGTAACAGAAACTATTCAGCTACTTGAAGTTCTATATCCAGCAGTATGTTAAATTTATGGCTTTGCATTGAATTAAAATATGTATGCATAATTTATTTTAAGGATTCTTTCACAGTTGACGATATTAAGGAATGGAACACTGATGTCCCAGTAGAGGATATAAATCAAGTAGAAACTTGCGAAGAAAATGATTCAGAAGCCCAAATAATAATAGAAGAAAAAAGACCGAACATTAAAGCAAAGGAAGCGATTGAAATTTTCAATAAAGCTACATTAAGAGAAAGAGCGGTAGTTAAAAGTTTGGAGAACAGACAGCGGCAAACTAAAATTTCGAACTTTTTTATTTAATTCAAACACTTATATCTATGTATCTATATTATCCACCAGATTATTTTATATATAATAAAAATTTAATGTGGAATAAAGATTAATTTTTAAATTATTTGACGCTTTTGTACTGCAGTTTTAATAAACACACTATTATTATATATTTGCATATATATTCGGCTAACATTATTGTCAATGTGGGACCCCCGAGAATGTGAACAACCCCCGTAAGCGTGAACTGCCTCGGTTTTATCTTGTTTACGTTAACGCGGCTGCACTATATATATATATATATATATATATATATATATATATATATATATATATATATATATATATATATATATATATATATATATATATATATATTTGCAATACATATATATGTAAAGAAAAATATAATTTTCTTGGATTTAAATATTCCCGCCCACCAAGTGCCATCGTGATCGTGACAGAACGCGACATACATATTGTACAATTTGAATTGTAACCTATAAATGCTGTCGAGCAAGTTATTAAAAGTTAAGAATATTAAGCAATTGTGATTTGGAAGTTGACATTGTGATTAATAACATTGAATGTCGTTTCTTTACTTACAGGTAAAGTTTGTTTTTGTAATTCTTTATTCATACTATTAATTTATGTAAATCTTACTTGTAGATTAATTGAATAAATCTTTACTTACAGAGAAACTCAGTTGTGTTTTGATTTACTGTGTCATCCAAATCACTACGAGAAGAAAATTCATCTTATATATATAAGTTAAGGTAACAATCATCCAACTTGAAATTGTAACGCGATCCAGCCACATGCCAGTCAACAAACCATCTTACCTGGCCATGAGACAATGCAATCGTGATGACACCATGTCTAGACATGGGTCTCATATTCGAGTATCAAGAGTGTGCTGATACCATGTGAACATACCTGTGGCAGTGTCTAGCTTAAGTTAGATTTTAGAATTTAGAATTAGTCTTTATCGCAACTTTGTAACGAACGGATGAAAAATAAAATTGTTTTTTTTATTAAAAATTCGTGAAATTCGTTAATTGGCGCCCAACGTGGGGCCCTAGCATAACCGTACGCACAAAAGTGAGAAATACGCGCGAAGTAAACGTAATCTACCGTGAACAATTACACGAAAGTATTCACGCGAAAAGTAAATTAATCGCGAGAGACAAACGTGATTTGTTGCGGAAGGAAAATTCGTGAGCGGAGACGAAAGTGCCGAGGTTTGTGCAGGGTTCCGGACAACAGGGAGGAAACGAGGCCCCCAAGTAGCCAACGCGCAAAAAGGAGCAATTAAGGATTGCAGCCGCCTCCCTTATTATGCACACTTTAGTAGTGTTAATGTAAGTTGTTTAGAAAATTAAGTTAGCTAGACTTGAGTTTGAAAGCTGAGCCTTATACTCGTACATTAAATTCGCATATATTTCTGTATTTCAATGCATGTTATTTCCAGGAATTTATTAAATTGATTTGAATTGTTATTTTGATAAACCTTCCCCGAGAATACTTGTGTTGTAGTGTTAAAATTGAAATTTATTTTGTGACGTTAAAGTGAGAGTGTAGTATTGAACTTAGAAAATTTTCGCGAACCTGAACTTATATTGTGGTGTTTAGGTGTAGTGTCGATATATAATGGCACGGCAAGAGAACCTCATTCGACCGGCGATGTTAGAGTTCGGAAACGGTGCTGAGGAACAGGATATTCCGAGGGGTGCTCCTCAAAGACCAGCAGCACCTAACCCGGACCCGTCGGGGCAATTGGAGGCCGTAATAGAAGGAGTAATTACACGAGAGTGCCCTAGAAACCTACACGGATTGCTATATCCCGATTTGGATCCTACTTTGGAAATGGACCAGGGAATAGATGAGAGGTACAGAGGAAATCTTGAGGAAATGAGCAAGATTCCTGATATGGTGTAGAGCCTTAGAGAGTTCTCAGGGCAGCCTGGAGAATTCAGCTCCTGGAGAAAGAGCGTAGAAAGGGTTCTGCAAATTTATGAAAATTTGCGTGGGACCCCAAGATATTATGGAATTCTGAATGTAATCAGAAATAAAATTGTAGGACAAGCAGATATGGTGCTCGAGTCCTACAACACCCCATTGAATTGGGTGAAGATTTCCCGCTGCCTGACTCTTCACTATGCCGATAAACGGGATATTATCACATTGGAGTACCAGATGAATGCGCTGGTACAGGGGAACAATACTGTTCAAGAATTTTACCATTTGGTATATCAGAACCTATCCTTAATTCTAAATAGAGTTTCCAGTATGGAAATGGGGTCAGAAGCTAGGGATGTCCTTACTCGCAGCTATCGTGATAGGGCTCTCGACACCTTCATTAGGGGACTACGCGGTGACTTATCCGATCAATTAAGTATGAAGGAGCCAGCTACTTTACCCCAAGCCCTTCATCTATGCTTGAAGATGGAGAACATGAGATATCGCAAACAAGCTGCGCATAGCGGGCAACAAAGTCTGCGAAAATCTGATCAAAATATTCCTCCACAGGTTCCACCAAGAAATAGAACGCAGCATCCACCTGTTCCTGCTCCTCGTAGGTATTTTTATCCAGACGCTAGGGTATATCAGCGGGAACCACTTTATGCAGACTTTAGACCACACCATCAACAACAATTTGGTAATCAATTGCGCCAGATGCGTCCAATTCCACCACCTAGAGCGTTCCTGCCGCCTAAACCTCAACCTCCTCCTGAGCCTATGGACGTGGATCAATCAATGAGATCGCGAGCCGTTAACTATCAGAATCAATTTCGAATGAGAAATGAACCTGGTAAACGTCCTCCTCCACGACAGGAACCATGGGGTTACAAAGCACAAAGGATCCTTTACACCGAAGGAGACCAGATGCCCACAGCGGAAAGTTCTATGGAGGATTACGAACAGCAAATCAGCGAATACGACACGAATTTCAGCGAGCCTTTTTCTGAGTATGACGGAAAACAGGATGAGGGTACATGTCTGCCATACGTTCCACAGGAAGAAGAAGTTGAATTTGCAGATGTAAATTTTTTAGATTAGCGAGCTCTTCGCTGCCTTACATAGAACATACGGCGAAGAGCGGAAAAACGTTTAGATTCCTGATCGATACAGGATCTAACAAGAATTACGTACAACGTAAATGTATTAGAAATCCTGTTCAAAACGAAAAACCTTTTACGATTAGTTCCGTCAATGGAAATACCAAGATCACCCATCATTCGTTTATCGATCTGTTCAATAGCGGAAAACCCCTGAAATTATGCTTGCTAAAAGGCCTAAACTCTTTCGATGGCATTATCGGTAACGACAGCCTCAAGGAACTGGGCGCAATAATTCATACTGGCAGAGGGTTCATGATAATAGATCCTGACGTGCGTATTCCTCTGAAGCAACAAATATCAGAGTCCGTCCATGCTTTTAACATCAGAACATCACATATGACGGAAAGACAATGAGGAAGATTGATGGAAATATTTGGTAAGTGTCCTAAGGTATTGTTGGAACCCAATCAGAAGCTAACATATACAACTGGAATTCAAGGAGAAATTCGAACTACAACCGATACCCCAGTTTATTCAAAATCGTATCCTTATCCCATGTGCTTAAAGGATGTGGTGGAAAAGGAAATGAAGCAGCTATTGGGTGATGGAATTATACGACCATCTCGATCACCATACAATTCACCCGTGTGGGTCGTCCCAAAGAAGGACGACGCGTCAGGGGAGAAAGAATACCGCCTTGTTGTAGATTTCCGGAAACTAAATGAGGTGGTAATACCGGATACATACCAAATTGCTGCAATTAATTATATACTGGCCAGCCTGGGGAAAAGCAAGCTCTTTAGTGTCATCGATTTGAAGAGTGGGTTTTACCGAATTCGGTTAAAAGAGGACGATATACACAAGACTGCTTTTCAGATAAATAATGCAAAATATGAGTTCACAAGATGCCCCATGGGGTACAATAACTCCCCTCCAACCTTCCAGCGTGCATTAGATGACATCCTTAGGGACCATATTGGAAAACGTTGTTGGATTTACATTGACGATATCATAGTTATGGGAAAAGACGAGGAGGAACATTTCCAAAATTTGGGAATCGTACTGAATACGCTTGAAAAAGCTAATATGAAAATCCAACTAGATAAATGTGAGTTTTTAAGGGAGGAGGTCGAGTTTTTGGGGTTTATCATTTCAGAAAAGGGCATTCAAACTAATCCGAAGAAGGTTCGGGCTATCATGGACTTCCCAATTCCAAAGACGCTACGGGAAGTGAGATCATTCCTTGGTATGTCAGGGTACTATCGCCGCTGCATGCTCGATTACGCAAAGATGGCGAAGCCCCTGACATCCCTTCTAAGAGGGGAGGATGGACGAGCGTCCAGAAATCAATCGAAGAACAAACAAATAAGCATAGGGGATGAAGCAATGAAGGCCTTTAACAAAATTAAGAGCAGTCTAATATCTCAAGAAGTGGTACTTTCTCATCCTGATTTTGATAAGGAGTATGAGCTAACCACTGATGCCTCTGATTTCGCGATTGGAGCAGTATTATCGCAGGGAGGTAGGCCCATAACTTCCCTTTCTCGAACGCTCAGCAAGACCGAAGAGTCTTATGCGGCTAACTAGAAGGAAATGTTAGCCATTATATGGTCCCTGAATTCGTTGCGGGATTACTTGTATGGGTTAAAAAAGATTAACATATTTACAGACCATCAGCCGCTAACGTACGCCTTAAGTGGCAAGAACAACAATGCAAAGATGAAGAGGTGGAAGGCGATTTTGGAAGAATTCAATCATGAATTGAGGTATAAACCGGGAAAGGAGAATGTTGTGGCTGATGCCCTTTCTAGAATTCCACCTGTAACTAACGTAAACTCGCTAACTATGACAGCTCATAGTGATGAGAGCTCCTCGCACGGCCTAATTACATCAGTACTCACCCCTCTTAATTCATTTAGGACGCAAATCATCCTAAAGTTTGGAGAGGAAACCAGTTATAAGTTGGACAAGCCATTTACAAACTGCTTTAGGCACACTTTTGTAGAGCCAAATTACACCCAGGAGAAAATTGTAGGCATATTTAAAAGATATCTAAACCCTTCTGTCACCAATGGGATAAAAGCAGATGAGGTCGTAATGGGGATTATCCAACGGGTGTATCCGCTATACTTTAGGGACTATAAAATTTTATTTACCCAAAATATGGTGACGGATGTTAGTAACGATGTCGAGCAAGGGGAGATTATTTTAAATTATCACAATAGGGCCCATAGGAATGCAAAAGAAAATAAAATTCAAATTTTAGATCATTATTAATTCCAAAGATGGCTGCGAAAATTCAGGCATTGGTCAAGCAATGCGCAACGTGCAAGGAGAATAAGTACGAGCGACGACCCAATAACCCGGTGTTAAAAGAGACACCTATCCCGGAATTCCCTGGCGATATAGTTCATATAGACATCTATCAAACTGAAGGGAAGTTACTGCTTACATCCTTGGATAAATTCAGCAAATATGCGCAAGTGCGTATTTTAAAGTCTAGGGGAATACAGGACATAAGAGGACCCTTGAGGGAATTGCTGATCTCGTTTGGAGTGCCAAGACAGGTAGTCATAGATGGCGAAAAGTCTCTAAACTCCGCATCAATCACATTCATGATGCAAGATCAGTTGAGAATAAAAGTTTACCGAACTCCTTCCCACAGAAGTGAAGTTGACGGGCAAGTGGAGCGATTCCATTCAACGCTAACAGAGATTATGAGATGCCTTAAGGCAGATGGCATCCCTAGATTCTTTGAGGAGCTGGTAGAAAGAGCGGTCCATGAGTATAACTACAGTGTACATTCGGCAACTGGTAAGAAGCCAGTTGAGCTATTCTTCGGAAGGATTGTATCTGCAGACCCGGAAATTCTCGAAAGAGCTAGGAAGGATAACATAGAAATTTTGAAGGCTAGACAGGCCAAGGATTTAGATCTCCATAATAAGAATAGATTAGGGCTTAAAAATTATGAAGTAGGCCAACAAGTATTTGTAAAAAACAATAAGCGAGTCGGATCAAAACTTTCCGCTAGGTATAAGAAAGAAACTGTAAAAGAAAATAGGGACACAGTAATAGTTACAGAAACAGGCCGTGTAATACATAAAAGTGACATTCGGAATTGATTTCCTTTCAGATTCATGGCTCTTGTGGGAGCGGAGGTGCAGATAAAAGATCATTCAAACTCGAAAATGATAGCTATAAAATGTGGGAAGGCATGCATCCAGAGTGGTACCCTGAAGTTGGTCCACATCTTTCCAATGGAGCAATTTCAGCAATCGGCACACAACATCGCATCCCTTGTGAACGACCATATTCCAAGTAATAATCCTTTTCATCTGTTATTGGTACAGGAGATATCTGAGGTGGAGAAATACCTACAAAACGTTAAACCTATTCGGCCAAAAAGGGCATTAAATTTTCTAGGCACAGCCTGGAAATGGGTCGCGGGTAGCCCCGACCACGATGACCTAGTCATGCTGAAGGACAAAATCAACGGCATTATTTCTAATAACAATCTACAGGTTATAATAAATAGGGAACATAATGACAGGATTAATAAATTAACAAATACTACTAACGAACTGTTAAATATGATCAGGAAAGATAAAGTTTTCGAAAGCACGCTGGCTTTGACAACACAATATAAGGTCAGATTAGTTAAGGAAGAAATTTTAAATGTCATTCAAGCAATTCGTTTGGCTCAATCAAATACTGTTAACTCCAATATTGTTTCAAAATTCGAAATAGCAACCATAATTAATAATTTTCGTCAAGATAGTATACCGGAAATAAGCATTGAAGAAATTCTAGAATTGTCAGAACCAAAGGTCATGCAAAATTCTTCCCATATTTTTTATATTATTGCAGTACCTATTGTAACAAATAAAATTTTTGATAAATATGTATTAAAACCAGTGAAAAAGAATGGAACGATACCTTAGTTAGAATTTACTAATGTATTACTCAATAACGATGATTTTTTTGGAATAACAGGCTCATGCAAAAATTTTAATAATTTATTTGTTTGTAAACAAAGTAAGGTTAGGGATATTAGGGATTCGCAATGTGTACCTCATTTGTTTAGGAGCAGAACAGCGCAGTGCAAAAGGGAGAGCGGCCATCACCTACCATCGGTGGAAGAAATCGAATCAGGCGTGCTGTTCATAAATGAATTCAAAGGGATCATCGAGGTTGATCAAAACACCCATGAATTGAAAGGATCTTACCTGATCATGTTCCGAAACTCTTCAATAACAATCAACAAACAAAGATACGCTGCCAATGAATTACAAACCGTGGAAATTTTACCACCGCTGCTCAACACGTACACCGGTGACAATGCACTCGAGAACATCCTCTCCTTGGAGTTGATGAAGGAGTTGATCATAAACAACACCAAGCAAATCGAGACGTTAAGGATCGAAAAAGCAACTTACCAGATCGCCAATTATGGAACATTGAGATTATTGATATGCATAATCGCCGCACTAAAGATTCCAAAGCTCTGTAAAAAGACTACGACGACCAAGGTAGTCAACTCCATACTTGCAAACCTACCTGCCATCCCGACGAGTCATTCCGGGTCGGTACTGAATCTCCAGGACATTCCTACTTTACGAAGCAACAACGGCATGTACAAGTTAACGACGAAAAGCCAGACCAAACAATATCGCTTGCATTTCCAGAATTAGGGAAATGCAAGGCAAGCGGTTCCCACATCTAGAAAATCACACGATATGCAACTTGTCTATGCGGCAATATTTTTCTATAAAAATTGTAATTCTAGTTTGTAAGCTTGAGTTGTAATTTAACTTGAAATGAATAAAGACGTGAGACACCCGTCTCACATATTGTTATTTTTTTAAAGACATCATGTCTCATTAAATTAACTGGCGCCCGAGCAGGGACCCGCGTTCGCGTCGTTAGAAGTGTCTAGTATTTTTTCGCGTACAAGCGGCAAAAGTGTTCAGTGCATATTAAAGAACGTGCAAGTTCAAGAACGTGAAAGTTCAATTAAAAGAACGTGAAAGTTCAATTAAAAGAACGTGAAAGTTCGGATAAAACTTAGCGTACCCCGCTATTAAAGTAACGGCGATTTCGAAAGGCCCCCAAGTAGTTAGAAGTAAAAAACCTAACAAAAAGGAAAAGTGCTCGTCGAATTAAAGTGAACGTGGGACTCCCAAAAAGAAAAAAAGAAAAAAGGAAGTGATAACTCCAACAGTAAAGTAAATTTATGAAAAGTGAAACATAAGAAATTGCCATTATAAGTCATCGAAAAATTTTGAACAACAAGTGATAGAAATAGAAAAATATGAAACAGTGAAGAAAAATAAAAGAAAGTAAGTAAGGATAAAAAAAAATTCAAAAAATAAAATTGTAAACACGCACAAAGGAAGACTGTAAACTTTTGCAAACAGTTAAAAAAGTGAAGGAATTGTGCTTGTGCTGCCTAAAAGACCGCAAATTCTCTTTTATCAGTGAAATACATTTTTTTCGAAAACACCAATTGGAGAAAAATGCATTTCCTTACGATAATTATCTGGACGTAAGTCAAACTGTAGTTTTAGAATTTTTCATATAATTATTTTATAATATTTCTTACACCATCATATTATCTTTATCATATATTTTTATTGAAAAGTGAATGTTCTTTATTGGTGTTTTGGGATTCGCAAATTTTTGTGATTTAGTAATTTCCAAATTTGTTGAAAAATTTTTTTGTGTCATCTTGTATTTGACTTGCTTGCTTGACTTTCTTCGATCGAAAAGTGATTTATCGGTCTTATATTTTTGCGTCCTTGTGAAGAAGCAGAAATCGGGTGATTGGTTCAAGGAATAGTTATTAATTTGGAAAAATGTCGAATCCTCGAAATTTAATTCATCCTGCCAGACTCAATGCAGACAATATGCCTGCCAATGAGGAGGGTAATCCCCCAGAGATCGACATTGGTCGGGAGCTTGCTCCGATAATTTCTCGTATAGTTACCGAGATATTACAGACACAGGGACGACAGATGATTACTGCTATGATGAATCCTGCAGCGGACATCAGTAACGACAATGACGTAACAATAGACGCAGAACATGACAGAAACTTAACTGACATGGACAGAATTCCTGATGTAGTGAAAAGCCTTAGGACCTTTTCTGGGGACCCAGGAGAGTACAACTCTTGGAGAAAAAGTGTTGAACGTATTCTCAACATCTATGATCATCTAAAAGGCACGCCCAGGTATTATGGTATCCTTTCGGTAATTCGAAATAAGATTCAAGGACAGGCTGACGTTGCCCTTGAATCATATAATACCCCTTTGAATTGGCCCAGAATTTCTAAATGTCTGACTTTACATTATGCCGACAAACGTGACTTAAGTACCCTTGAATATCAGCTGACAACACTAATTCAAGGTTCTGGGACAATTAATGAATTCTACGAAAGCGTTTATCATCACCTATCTCTAATTTTAAACAAGATCTCAGCCTTAAACCTCAGTCAGGATGTTATGAATAGTTTAACGCAATGTTACCGTGAAAAGGCATTAGACACATTTATTAGGGGACTTAGAGGTGATTTACCTCGGCTTCTGAGTATAAGAGAGCCTGTGGATCTCCCACAAGCCCTGTCTTTATGTTTGAAATTGGAAAACGTACATTACAGGACACAACATGCAAACAACTCCTTTCGCAAACATGATTCTATGACTCCTCCTCCTCTGCCACCGAAGAGAGAAGGACATAAGCAGAATCACATTAATTATCAACGCCAACCTGTACAGAACAAATTTCATCCGGAACTACTACATTACCCCAGAGTACCTCAAAAACTTCAATTCCACAGACAGGTTCAATATCAAAACCCTAATGGAAGCGGTCTACAACCTCCCAGATTTGATCAGCACTATCAGAGGTATCCAAACCAATTACCTTTGCCACCCAAACCACGAGGAACACCCATGGATATCGACCAATCTATTAGGACACATGCGGTCAACTATCAAAATAGGCCTGGCCCGAGACCTCCATATGCCCCAAAAAGATTTCAACCCCCTGAACAGCTACAAGGATACAAACAGCCACGGCTCTATTTCACTCAAAACAACAATATCCAGCCAGACACATCAGATGAAATGATGGAACAACTCCAGTATGAACAAGGACTCGCAGACTTCTTAGCCGAAGAAGAAACGGAACCATTTCCTACAGATTTGCAGGATGATAACATAGAGCTTGCCGAAAATAATGAGAATGAAAATGACAATGTTAATTTTTTAGATCTGTGAGCTCTTCGCTACCTTATTTTGAATACATGGCGAAGAGCGGGGAAAATTTGAAATTTTTGATTGATACGGGTTCCAACAAAAATTACGTTCAGCCACAGTTCATATTTAAACCCATACTAAATAAGAAACCATTTTCTGTCAATTCCGTTGGTGGAACAGTAACAGTTACCCACCATGCCTACATCAATTTGTTTGGCCCCTTTACGGAAAAGACAAAATTCTATATTCTACCAAATCTTAAGACATTTGCAGGGATCATAGGGAATGACACCCTAAAGAAGATGCAGGCAGTGATACATACAGATACTGACCATATGATCATTAAAACTGAATTGCGTATTCCTCTAAAACAGCAGAAGTCTAATTCTGTTAACACTCTTGAAATTAGAACTAGTCATATGGACACTGCTCAAGTAAACAAATTGAAAAAAATTCTCAATGACTGCCCTAACGTTTTTTCGGAGCCCGAACCTGGCCAAAAGTATAACACAATAGTTGAAGGTGAAATCAGAACAACATCTGATGAACCTGTCTACTCAAAATCATATCCTTATCCCCAAGCGTTAAAAGATACAGTTGAATCTGAAATAAAAAAGTTACTTCAAGATGGCATCATTCGGCCATCAAGATCTCCGTATAATGCTCCTGTTTGGGTAGTCCCAAAGAAGCAGGATGCTTCAGGAGAAAAAAAATTTCGGCTCGTAATAGACTACAGAAAATTGAATTCCATTACAATACCCGACTCCTACCCGATTCCAGAGATAAATGATGTCTTGGCAAATCTTGGCAATAACAAATACTTTTCTGTAATAGATCTTAAGAGTGGTTTTCACCAGATACCTCTAAAGGAACGAGACATTGAGAAAACAGCGTTCTCCATAAATAATGGAAAATACGAATTTGTACGCCTTCCTTTTGGACTTAAAAATGGTCCACCTATCTTTCAAAGAACCTTAGATGATATTTTAAGAGAGCACATTGGCATTAAATGCTACATTTACATAGACGACATTATCGTTTTTGGACGAGACGAAAACGAACATTTCAGGAACCTTGAAGCAATCCTGAAAACATTAGAAAAAGCGCATATGAGGATCAATCTCGATAAATGCGAATTTCTTCGACAAGAAGTTGAATTCCTGGGATTTATTATTAGTGCTGAAGGTATCCGAAGTAATCCCAAGAAAGTACAGGCTATTGCTTCTTTTCCACCTCCAAAAACCCTTAAACAGTTTCGATCGTTTCTTGGAATGTCAGGCTATTATAGGCGATTTATTCGCGATTACGCTCGACTTGCTAAGCCCCTGACATCCCTTTTAAGAGGGGAGGATGGACATGTGTCCAAAAATATATCAAAAAATAAGCCTGTTGTTCTGAACAAAGAAGCTATGCAAGCCTTCGACAAGTTAAGGAAGTCTCTCACTTCAAAGGAAGTGATCTTGTCCTTTCCTGATTTTTCTAAGCCTTTTGAGCTTACGACGGATGCATCCAATTTTGCCATTGGCGCGGTTTTGTCTCAAGAAGACAAACCAATATCCTTCTTGTCCCGCACTTTGAGCAAAACTGAAGAAAACTACGCAGCCAATGAAAAGGAAATGCTGGCTATTATATGGGCTCTTAATGCATTGAGAAATTACCTGTACGGTTCAAGAAAGGTGAAAATATTCACGGACCATCAACCCTTAACATATGCCCTAAGCGCTAAAAATACAAACTCTAAGATGAAGCGATGGAAGGCTATTCTCGAGGAGTATAATTATGAGCTTAAGTATAAGCCAGGCAAAGCCAATGTAGTCGCTGACTCCCTTTCAAGGCCACCTAATACTTCTGAAATCAATTCTATGACCCCTACACAACATAGTGCCGAAAGCTCCTCACATGACCTCATCCAAATGGTGGAAACACTCTTGAACACATTTCGTAATCAGCTCATTTTCAAATTAGGAACTGAAGATAGTTACCAAATTCAAAAACCTTTTGACAACTATACTCGACACACCATAATAAAACAAAACTTCACGGAACAGGACATCATACAAATACTTAAACGATACTTGAACCCAGGAACAATTAACGGACTCCTTACCGATGAAAATACATTTGGATTAATACAGACAATCTACCCCAATCACTTCAGAAATTACAAGGTGAGGTTCACAAGAAAAATGGTAGAGGATATACCAAATGAAGTAGAGCAGGAAGAACGAATTTTGCAAGTACACAAAAGGGCACATAGGAACGCAGATGAAAACCGTCTTCAAATACTAAATAATTTTTATTTTCCCAAAATGGCAGCGAAAATCAAGCGACTAGTAAAGAAGTGCATCGTGTGTAAGGAATGCAAGTATGACCGCCATCCAAACAAACCTTTGTTAGGAGCTACTCCCATCCCTAATTATCCAGGCCATACAATACACATCGATTTATTCTCGACTGCAAAACACCGAGTCCTTACAGCAATTGACAAGTTTTCAAAATTTGCACTAGCAAAGAAAATTGCATCTAAATCAGTGGAGGACATAAAAAGCCCCCTTCAAGATATTCTATTTTACTTTTGTATCCCAGAGAACGTAGTAATTGATAATGAAGGAGCACTAAGGTCACCCACCTTAATGTCAATGATGGAGGACGAGCTCCAGATAAAAACCTTCCGAACCCCACCGTATAAAAGTGAGGTAAATGGACAGGTAGAACGATGGCATTCAACACTTATAGAAACAATGCGTTGTTTGAAAAGAGAGGATCCATCGTGTCAATTCGATCAGCTTTTGGAAAAAGCTGTCAAGGAGTATAATCATTCCATACACTCCGTAACAGGGAGAAAGCCTGTAGATCTATTTTTTAGCCGTTTCCCAAATGCTAACCCTGAACAAATAGAAAACATACGAGTAGAGAATATCGAAAAGCTTAAGGTTAAGCAAGAAAAAGACCTCAAGTTTCATAATAAGGATAGGCAACAAATCAAGAACTATGATATAGGACAAACAATCTTTGTTAAGCAAAACAAGCGTAAAGGCTCAAAACTAACCCCACGTTATAAAGAGGAAAAGGTCAAAGAAAATAATCGCACTACAATACTAACAGAATCCGGAAAAATTATCCACAAAGATAAAATCCGTAATTAATTTTTCAGGTTAACTCTTATATTTGTCCAGGCTAAAGTGCAAATCCTCGACTTTACAAACTCTCAAATCGTGACATTGCAATTGGGACAGACAAGAATACAAAACGGGAACTTTAAACTTATACACAAAATTAACTTGGAATTATATGAGAAATTTTTATCGGAAAGCGGAAAAGTAGTCAATTCATCTATTATCCAACGCAATCCACTATCAGGATATTTGACACACGAAATAAACCAAATAGAGTCTCTTATACATAATCTTAAACCAAAAAGGGTTAAAAGATCCCTAAATTTTATCGGAACTGCCTGGAAATGGTTGGCAGGCAATCCAGACCATGAAGATTTCACTACTATAACGGAAACTATGAATGACATGCTACGAAACTCAAACAAGCAAGTTATTATAAATGCATTATACAACGAAAGAATTAACAATATTACTAAAATAAACAATGAACTATTAGAACTTGTTAAAAGAGATCATAGAATAAATAATGATATCATATATGAAATGCAATTCAAAATCAAATTGATTAAAGAAGAATTAAACAACATTAATTTTGCAATTCACTGGGCCAAAGTTGGCATCATAAATTCATTAATCTTGTCTAGAAAAGAAATACAAATGGCGACAGACTTAATTAATAAAGATAATATTGTATATTCCACTATCGAAGAAGCTTTAAATATTGCCAATATTAAAGTCATAACGAATGGCACCTCAATACTTTATATCGTGAATATACCAATAGTAACTAAAGAAACTTATGAAATGCTTTTAATAAAACCGATTAAGAAAAACAAATATATAAATGAAATTAACTTTGATAAAATTTTGAGAAGAGATGAAAAATTATTCGGAATAATAAACCAATGTAAATCTTTTAATTACTTTTCAATTTGTGAAAATAAAGATCTCATAGACATAAGCCAAAATACATGTATATCAAAATTGTTAAACAGCTTAGAAGCAAAATGCAATATCATAAGCGGTAATAACATCCAAACCATCGACAATATATCTCCTGGCATCCTTCTTTTGAATGATTTTTGTGGAAACATAACCATCAATGACTCCCTACATAAGCTAAATGGGACATACTTGATAAAGTACTCTAATACTACGATTAACATCAATGGGCAGACATTTATCGAGCAGGAGGAATCTTCCATTGGCATCTTACCAGCTATATTACAACCATCACCTGAAATCCTGAAGGTACAAAGCATCGAAAGACTGGAAGAGCTGCCAGAGCTACACATCAATGAAACCGAGAAACTATCTCTGTTACAAAGCAACCTTACCTACCATCAGTACGCAAGTTACGGACTAATCGGAATCCTTTTCTTACTCGCATCAATTATGCTGTGTTGCTTCAGGAACTTTTTTCAAAATAATAAAAATATAAAAATCTATACTTCCAGCAAAGCTCAAAAATCTCCACAGCTACCTCCGCCACCAACCAAGACAGCCCATACGTCACCATTTCCATCTGGAGTACCATCGCAGTTCAATGCACCAACTATTCGGTTCAGCAACATTCCGTACTTTTAACGATCGAGGACGACCGAATTTAAAGGGGGAGGAGTTAACGACGAAAAGCCAGACCAAACAATATCGCTTGCATTTCCAGAATTAGGGAAATGCAAGGCAAGCGGTTCCCACATCTAGAAAATCACACGATATGCAACTTGTCTATGCGGCAATATTTTTCTATAAAAATTGTAATTCTAGTTTGTAAGCTTGAGTTGTAATTTAACTTGAAATGAATAAAGACGTGAGACACCCGTCTCACATATTGTTATTTTTTTAAAGACATCATGTCTCATTAAATTAACTTACAACCTGCCCTTTTTCTAACGTTCGAGGACGAACGTACTCAAGGGGGGAAGAGTTAAGGTAACAATCATCCAACTTGAAATTGTAACGCGATCCAGCCACATGCCAGTCAACAAACCATCTTACCTGGCCATGAGACAATGCAATCGTGATGACACCATGTCTAGACATGGGTCTCATATTCGAGTATCAAGAATGTGCTGATACCATGTGAACATACCTGTGGCAGTTTCTAGCTTAAGTTAGAATTTAGAATTAGTCTTTATCGCAACTTTGTAACGAAACGGATGAAAAATGAAATTGTTTTTTTATTAAAAATTCGTGAAGACTTGTTAATTTATACAGTTAACTTCCCGTAACTCTTATAAAATTCATCCTTTAACTCGAAATCTGTCAGTTGAACTTCCCTTAATTCGAACTCGCTTCCGTGCTTCTCATAACAAAGTTGCCTGATTACTCATTCTCTTACAAATTTCAATTTTCGTATGGAGATTTTTTATAACAAACACTAGTTATGGGTTTCGATTTGTCTACTTACGATGAATATAAATGGTGAGTTACCCGTTCGCTCATGACGTGCCGATGTTTTTAAATGAGGATTTCCCCATTTGCATATGAGTTGTGATCAGAGCATAAGTAGCGAATAGTGCTAACAATTAAGTGGTAGTCTTGATGAAAAAGATTTTTAAGTGTGGTTTCTAGTGGAAATATTTTACGACATGCTGCCGCGTAAGTGCAATACTCTAGCTTTCGATAAAAAAAGTTGAATTTATCGACGTAAAGATATGGTAGTACGTTTCGGTGGGCTCGTACCCGCGACCACATAGTCCACAATATGGAAGAATAGTGACGAAATTAGCGAAAAGCATTCAAATCTTCATGGTAAAAAAAAGAGTGTTGTTAAAGAATGCCGGAAGCAACAATATATCCACAAGTGGACCCATAATAAAAAAGAAAGCAATGCAGTTTGCGCACACCTAGGGTCATAATAATTTTTTGGCAAGTGAAAGATGGCTGAGTAAATTTAAAAATAGACACAACATTGTTGAAAAAGTCTTGTGTGGAGCAAGTGCCGCTATAAATCCCGCGGAATTGGAAAAACAATTTACAAAGATTTATAGCACGATACGAACCAAGGAATATTCTTAAGTGCAGACGAGACGTAATTTTTCTTCAAATATTTACCAAAAAGAACATTGGCATTCAAAGGTAAAAAGTGTTTCGGAGAAAAACACTGCAAGGGGCGTGCCACTTGTATGATCGGTACTAATTCAACAGGTTCAGAGAAATTAAAAGTTTCAGTGATCGGCAAGAGTACTAATGCGCCATGTTTCAGAGGAATTAAATCTCTGGGAGTAGATTGTTGAAGATAGCAGGGCTTGAATGACTTCAGAGTTAAAAAGTTTCCAAGATAACATGGAAATTGACAACGATGTTTTAGTTTTTGATTATCTCAACGGTGAACAAATTCTTAAAGATGCTGTGTCACAAACAGTTACCGAGCACGATAGTGTTGATGTAGACGATGATTCTATACCAGACGACGAATTTTTACCTCAACCGTGTGATATTCAACACGCATTGGACATAATTCAGACAGCAACTGAAAGATGCAGTAATGTTCCTGATAATATCCAGTCATCTCTTCACGAACTTGAAAAGTGTTTGAATAAGGAAGAATATACTCAAACCGAAATAACTGACTTCTTTAAATATACATGATGCTAATCTACTTTTAGCATCACAAAACATACATACGAGTACGTATGTACATAAATGCTTCATAGCTTGAATTTCTGATTTGTTCAACTTGCGTTTTTCTTGAGTTGTTGAATTTGAATTATTGTTAAATTTGCTTTTTAGAATAATAGACCATTTGAAGTGAATAAATTTTTTTAATCCTCTTACTCGAGCTTCCCTTGACTATATACGAGTATATTAAAAGCAAGACGTTTTACTTCTGCCATGCGTGAAAACCGTTTTTTTTTTGTTGTAACATTTTTTTAAAGAGCTCATAATTTGATTCCCTGTATTTTTATTTTAAAGATTAAGTGGGTAGTAAAAAATTTTAGAATGTATATAAAAAAAAATCTATTTTCTTTTTATTTAAATTGATTTAAAATTTTTTTACTTTAATTTACACTGTAAAGGGTGCGGCTCAGGAGTCAATTCCCGGGTAACGGAATAGTGATTTGGAACCGGTAGTGAAGTGGTTATGTTCAGGAGTGTGCTAAAGAGATGCCCTCTCATAGGTTGTAACACTGTCGAATGAAATAATTAGTAGGGTTTCAGTGTGCACTTTAAGTGGTCGCTGGAGCAACCTTCTTTTAGGTTGTAACATTGTCGGGTGCAGTTAAAGCGAAGAGTGCCAGCAGTGTAAATTATCAGTAGGAATTACAGGGGTTTCTTTGAGTTTTCGTATCCTCGACGCGGGAAAATTGATATCGGGAAATTTTGCTTGGCAGCTTATTGAGACCTTATTGGACAAGCAAGTGGTCGCCCCAGGTTCAAAAGCCCGCCGGAGCATCCTTCGTTTAGGGTGTAACAATTACTCGATTTATAATTTCAAACAAAGCGAAAAAATTTCTATATGATAACATTGATACCTGCTCTCATTTTGTGTTCGTAGACAACACACCTCATAACAATATTCTCTTCAGATAGCTTGAATAACCATTAGAACGCGAGTTTTTTGAGTAATTTTTCGAAACTCCCGGTAGCTTCCCCCAAGTGCTATTCCTGAATGAATAAAATACAAATTCCTGAACCAGTGAGGCCCTTCATTATTTGTAGTTTCTGCACTAAATCGTTGTTTAATTTATTCACAATTTGAATTACTCTATTTATGTTCAAACGAGCTACTATTCTTGGAAGCCCCTCAACTAGTTCACATGCAAGGATTGCTCAATTACTACATATGAGGAGCTTCTTTTCAAAACTTATCTATTCCAATTTTGATGAAACTGATTTTTTATTTGATAACACTCAAATTTATACTCCGCGAAAATTAAGTTGGGCCAAAACTTGATAATTACATGTCACGGGAGCCTTCCACACACGAGTTTAAGGGTGCCCGCGGTCTTATTTAAAAGTATAATAAAAAAAAAAAAATATAAGTTCTCCGCGAGGATAACTTCCCGAGCCAAGCGGAGGTAGAAATTTAAAATGTATTTAATCCTTTTTTTTAATTTTAGTTGAAACTCTTAACCTAGTCACGAAATTTAGTGTAAAGCAATAAAACATTAGTTTGCTGTTTTGCGTAGATAAGTCAAGCTTTACATATAAGAACTAGGTACAGTGAAAGCAATCGACAAAAGCGGCGAAAAAGTAATGTACACTGTAGACAAAGACGGAAAAGACATTAAAGTCAGTGCTTCCCACATTCATTTGACGGACCAACAAGCGAAAACAATTCAAAACTAAAAGGATAGTTCAAGTACACCATCATCGTCCAATAAGAATGCAGTTGACTCACCAACAGAAAAATCATCACCTGGTGCATCGCGATCGACCAGAAAACGACCGGCAACGTCACCAATAACACCAAAAGCAGGATTTTTCGGCGGTCTCACAAAGAGAGGTGGCAGGAAGCCGAAAAGTTCTTAAACAAAAACAAACAAGCGTACACACTGATTCGACGATTAACCAATTATACTTGCCGCTCGCCGTTACTTCGGATGAAAATGAAGGAAAGATCAATTTTATCAGATATTGTAAATTCTAGATCATCGTCTGTATTCGCATTTCAAGACTCAACTATAAATACATGCTTCGAACAAGAGAACAAAAGTGTTAGTAAAGAAAATATATCGGATATTGTGGCAAGCTTATTAGATATAGACCAAGAAAAGGTCCAAGATGATACAATGCAAAATTGTGCTACTGCTGATATGCCAAATGAACAGCAAAGCAAAGCAGAGCAAATATTTTATTGTTCCATATGTGGAAAACCGTATAACAATTTGCACTCTTGCAACACATAAAATATGACACAAAGAAAGGCAATATGAATGTGAAATTTGCAAAAGAAGATTTTACAAACCTTACACTCTTCAAAATCATATGAACTGCTGATATGCCAAATGAACAGCAAAGCAAAGCAGAGCAAATATTTTATTGTTCCATATGTGGGAAACCATATAACAATTTGCACACTCTTGCAACACATAAAATACGACACAAAGAAAGGCAATATGAATGTGAAATTTGCAAAAGAAGATTGTACAAACCTTACACTCTTCAAAATCATATGAACTCTCACGGAAAAGGAAAGCGGCATACTTGCACTCAATGTGGCAAAACATTTTCATTCAATTGCAATCTACAACGACATTTAAAGTAAACGCAAAACAAAAGTTGGTCTCGGCAACTAAATAAACATTGGGAATGACAGTTCCCACCGAGAGCTTTTGAGCTGCCATATGATCAGTGCGTTCAACTGAACTTTTACAACAACGCCTACGGATAATGCAGCAAAGTTTGTAATGCCGCGCGCCTCCACTGGACGAGAAAGTGGAGCCACGTTCGGAAGCTCGTTTGGAGTAAAGCGTGGCAACGAGAAACGATAAAAGGCCCCGGATGGAGCTTGAAAAGCTCTCTTCTTTGGATTCTGGGAATTGGACTAGGCGAGCGTTTTTGGCGGAATTTTCTTTTGGAGGTTAGGCGGGAGATTCAACAAAATACAATTTTGGAGTTGGCGGGACGGCAGATTTCGGTGAACTGCACGGAAAAAGGCGATTGGAGGCGGAATAGTCAAGAAAGTGCAATTTTGGAGTTGGCGGGACGGCAGATTTCGGCGAATTACACAGAAAAAGGCGATTGATGGAGAAAGCCAGGAGAACGCTACAGTTGGAAGCCGCAGACTAGGGGGCCCCCGGATAGTTAGCTACTATCGACATACGAGCGTAAGAGTATTTTTTTTTTCGTTGTAGTATTTCTTTTTTGTATACTTTATTTTTGTTAAATCTGAATTTCACGATAATAATAATTAGTTCCAATAACATTTGCTTTTATAGAATTTATTTCCACAAGTGGAGCATGCCAAAGTGTAAGGTTTGGCTCGGGAAGTGGCGTAGTGGGCGAGCACGAATAGTACCCCAGGTGTGGAAGGCTCGAGGGTGCTCCGCCAACACGTGGTGTGGCTCAAGGGTCCGGCAGGACATAAATTCCCCTTAGATTCCGCGCGCTGTTTAGGTGTGCGAGTTGGTGTAGGGAGGAATAGGCGACACAGTTGGTACGCGAGCGCGGAAATAACGTCGGTGCCGGTACGAGTCTTTGACGAGTCGCGATTCTCGCTTGGCGACTCCCGTGGGGCCCATTGGAAAAGCGAGTGGCGCACGGCCCCTCTTCATTGGGCTAACCGGGTCCGAAGGCCCCAGTCGAAGATCTCTACCAGAGGCCCAGAGTGCTCCGGGACAGAAAAATTGTAATATACACCAGAAAAAAAGATTAAAAGGCATGGTTTCGCTAAAAATAGATTATTCCACATCAAAATGACATTACCCATTTCAAATACACATTTTTGGAACAAAATATGATTAATCCAGAAGTTATTTAACTATTTTAATCTAAATTGCAATGAAACATGTTTTATCCCTACATTTTTCAGTCAGAACTTTATGTTCTTTACTCACTAAAAGTTTATCAGTGAAAAGTAACTGATCGTTAGTGACTATTAGCTAATGGCTTTTAGTATGGACAATGACATACCAGGTGATGTCGGAGTAATCAACTGACATACCAGTGAAATATTTTAAAATTGACTGAACAGTCGGTGAATTTTCCAGTGACTGAAACTGCCAGTGAATTTTTCACTGGTATACTTTTAGAGAGTATTTTTTAATATGGCAAGCTGAAATTTTTGTTATTGAACGATTGCACAACACTCATGTGCGTGGCGTTTGTTTGACAGTTTAGACACAAAAGTAATGTCATTGTCATGATTGTTATTGGCAACTGTCAATAATTTTTTCGGTAAAACACAAACTCAAGTCAGTTCAGTTGCAGAGCGTAATAAAGTATTTTTTTCTGAATTGTGTTTTCCCAATCGTGAAAGTTATTTAATTTAGAATATGAAGCATCAAAGTACAGTACAAGATATTCCTACAGAGTCAAAAAGTAGGCGGCGTAGACAGCGCAACAAAAGAAGTTAGTATTTTCACCTGCATATTATTTTGTTAATTTGTCTTACATATCTACTTATTTTTATTTTAGGGACTACTCAGACTGTGATCCACATGCACTGGCATTTGTGAAGCCTTGCAATCATGACGAAAAGAGTAAATTTCATTGCGAAAAATTCGCGACCAGAGATATTTTGAAAAATTATTAAGCATTGTACAAAAACCAGTCCAAGGTCGTCGCCGAAGTAAAACGGTTCCTCAAAAAAACCAGACCTAAGCAAAGGTCTGCCACTTTTTTTCTAACAAGAAAGAGTCATCCTAAGGCAGTGTGCAAGAGATTTTTTATAACATCTATGGTTGGGTGTTTTTTGAGAAGGCTAAGCAGTGGAGAAATAATAAAAGAAAAAAGAGGAGGAGACCAAAAAAGCAGGAAATTAGCAGTTACCAAGCAGAAGATTATAGAATTTATCCATAAATTTTATGCTGTTGAAAGCCATTATAATAGGTCAAAATTCAAACGTATATACTTAAGTTCAGAACTAAGTGTAGCTAAACGCAAAAGAATGTAAAATGATTTAGTAAAAATTCCGTTTAAATCCTAAAAGTGATTCTTGAGGTCAATATTTATTAAAAATTTTAACATAGGATTTCAGTCTCCATCTTTTGATGCTTGCAATTATTGCACATTTTCAAAAATAAAATAAAAACAGCAAAATGAAAAAATTATTTTTATGACTGCAAAAAGATTCCAAAGCAGACGAGCGAAAGTATTCTATGACTTAATGAAAATAGAACAAAAAGGCATTTTAACTTTCTACTTTGACCTTCAGCAAGTAAAACCGCTCCCTCGCACTACGATTCAAAACGCATTTTACAGCAGACAGGTTGACTTTTATGTATTTTGTATGGTAGGAAAAGAATCCTTTATTTTATAATTGGACAGAATCACAGGCAAATAGAGGTGCTACAGAAATTGGTTACACTTTGCTAGATTTTTCAAAAATTCACGATTTTGAGGGAATTCATTCTATCAGGTTGTGTTGTATTTTTGTTCTGGCTGCATTAAAAAATAAAAATGTTTTTTCCTGTTAGAGGGCACAGGTTTTTGCCTGTCGACAGGGTTTTGGACAGGTAGAAAAGGAGCTTAGGCGTCATCCGATTATCACAGCCCCAGAAGAATATACAGAATATTACTCTCAGTTTGGAACGGTTAAAAAGTTGGGATCGGATTGGAAGTTATACAATATTAACGAATTAGAAACAGTGCAATGAATCGGCTCTAGGCCACTGGTGACCAATACACACGCACACTGCTACCATATGGCTTATCACTTGTTACGCCCGCTTTTTATTCCACGGGAGCCGCTATGGCCCTCAGGGAAATTGGGGTGCTCCGGCGGGGCTTATGGACCCGGTTTAGCTCGTCCGGAGACGGGCGTGGGACGCGACTCGCTTGCCCCTCAAGGCCCCAATAAGCCGCCAAGCGAGAATGCGGCTTGCCGGAATAACCACCATCGCGATTCGGCCGAACCCTATCTACACGCGGACTACCACTCACACCTTACACCTGCACAACCTCACCGCCTTCATGCGACCCTCCTATACTCCTTTCTATCACTAACCCTCGCCGGGACCACTACACCAACCCCGAGCACTTTGACACTATATATCACTAATTTCACTTTGTTTGATTGAACTTTTACATCGACTTGCCACTCAAGCCGCACCCGTCACAATCTGTAATCTGAAGGAAGTCTTTACCTGTTTCTTCACTTTTCTTCTCCAAGCGTAAATTTTATCAACGAAATATCAATGAAGTTTCAATAACATATAATAAAACTCTCAAATTCTATATAAGCAAACATCTGATTCACACTAAAAAGAACTTACTTCTACTGAGTACCTACAAGGGGCTCCTTCGATGGTTGCATCCGTTGGTGCACTTTATTATTATTCCTTCAACGTCTGGACTCTGCTTGTCGCTTTGCCTTAAATATCACTTTCTTCCGAAACTGCTGCTTCTCGTTGCTTCGCACTTAGAATTTCCTCCGCACTTCGAATTTCCTCCGCACTTGCTGCTTCTCCTGAACATCTGTTTTGCCACCCACGATAAAAAAGAAAAAGAGGAGGCGCGTCATTCTTCGCGCACTTTTATAGCCTCCTCCTAACGGCCAATGTTCCGCTCTTCGACCGAATGCCATTGTCTCCGGTCATCCACATCTTCAGCGTGTTAATTTTTTTCTGCCACCACTTGGTTTCCGCTCCGCTCTGGTGGTGATCACTCCAAGTGCGGCTGAATTAGCTGAACATAATTCACTGACAGTTTGGCCTGTCTGTGGTGTTTGTTTACTTTTATTCGGCGCAAACGACATAACGGATGACTTGACGCAATGTAAAATAATCTTTTGTAGTTTACATCGTGCCATTAAATCGGCAATATAACAAGCTAATCCTTTTCCCATTCCACGTACAATGTCAATTAGTTCATTACAAATTAAAGTCAGCAGTTCAATACTGGCCAATTGCACTTTGCAATTTTCATCAACATCCTCGGAATTTGGTAGTTTATTTAGCTCATTTGATTCCTTCTGGAAAAAGCTTCGTGCGTAGTACAAACAAATTGTAACTAAAGCTTCTAGGTATGTACTTCCACGATAGTTTTGACTAAATTCTGTATTTAAAATACTACCAGCAAGCCTTTATCAAAAATACTATTGCGATGACGAATTAGGAGATGTTTCAGAGTATCATTTGGAATTGATGTTGTTATCGATAGACAAAGAAATGTTCTAGTATCGCAAGCAATAATATTACGCAGTGTTTGGAATGCATAGAGTGTTTGTTTTGTATCGTAAACCCCGAAGTATAAAAGCATATGCGTATGGAATGGATGTAGCTTATCATGATAACGTTTCCTCTCCTCGGATATTTTTCGCTTCATATTTTTTCTGCCACTACCATCAATAGAAACCGTTTGTCGAAGAATCTCCACATTTTGCTTGCTTTTCTCCAACGTTTCCTTATCCAGATCCCAATTCAATTTATTCGTCAAACTCAATGATTTCTTTCGGGCTTCAATATCTTCCCTATTACTAATTGTTTCTTCATTTTTCTGCTTTTCATCGAACGCTTCACCTTCATTGTCGCTGTTTGAGTAGTTTGAATCGGAAATACCCATAACTTCATTCAGACTACGATCGAGTGTGATTGCACTTCCGTTGCTGTCCGTTGATGCCTTTGAAATGCAACTAGCTCGCTTTTTATCGGTTGTCTTTTGAATCTTCTTACTATCCTTTGATACAGTTTTAAGCTTTTCAGGAAGAGGGCTTTCGGTTTTTTGCTCTCATCAAACTTTTCAGCAGCTTGATCCAAAAGGTCGCTAATAAAGTGTTCAATTGTTTTCGCGCCTGAAGATGAACTGAAATACTCCTAAGCAGGATGAGACTCCTCAAAAGCCTGATTGGAAACTAGGCTATAATTGCCTTCGAGTGAGGATAGATCTTGTTTGTCCGGGGTTCCATTGGGGACACGGTTTAAATGATAAGTTTTCCGATTTTTCGTGCGATCATGCTCCTAAAGGACCTCTGACACGCGTTCACAATCACCTACAAATCTTTTGATATCGTTAGAAGTTGAAATGATTTCCTTTTCAATTCAATATTCGCATCCAAATAAGCAGGGTCAATGAATGTGGGACTACCCCATGAAGGACCAAACGGGCTTCCATGTCCTGTATGTCAGAATAAGTCATGCACTGGGCGACTAATATCACTGTTAGGTTTTGATTTTTCCGAAATATTTCTGGGAAAAATTCCAATTTCAAACATGCGTTGATTCTGACCTTCGCTCGATGACAATTATGTTTGCTTAAAACTACAAATAATCGTACTTAAACTACTATTATGATTACAATTTGGAGTGGCAAACAAACCCTAGTCGAGTGCGGCTTAGCTTTCTGAATATACCGAGTCATGCGAATGCTACGATAGTGTTCGGGATGAGGTAATACTGGTGCCCTTCTGTTTTATCCGTAACACACTTCACGTCATTTGTGACGACTTCCCATCCTGCGTCAGTTTCTGTCGTGGGATGTGAAAAAGTCAATTTGACAGCGACTTGGCGAATGCAGGAAGGTTCAGTCGCCAGTGGAAAGTAAAAGAAGTGATTTTTTTAGAGTGCTGGCCCGTCGCCCGGTGAAACTCGTTCACCATTAATTTAAACAGTTGTAAATGAATAAAGAGGAAGTGGCAGAGGTGCGGACCGTCAGCGGGCTGTGTGTCGTCTTGACAATAGTTCCAGGGGTAGATCGGGCCCTTCATGTGTGTAGCCCATGAGCGCGGACGCGTCGGCAAGGAAGGGATCGGAATCGGGTAAATTTTAAATTAGACCTAAATCAACACATGAGTTTGTTTGCTGAGGGAGGTCGGTGTTGCGAACTTTCCATGCTAAAATACTTGTCCATAAGTTCACGCGGCCACAATGAAGGGGATACTCGTAGCTGGATGCGCCTGGTTTTAGCTTTTTTTCAGGCGTTACGAAGCTCTTGAGCATAGCGTACTCACAAAGTAGCCACCACAGTGAGAAAAATAAGATTTAACCTAAAAATGTTATGATCCTAATTTGTAGTAATCGAGGAGTAGGGCGCTAAAAGCCAGCGCTGCCACAAGCACACAGCACAAACTCAATTTAACAAGGAGGAACGATTGAGTCACCTTCCCCATCGCAACCCTCACTCTTTTTCTTTTCGCGTGAAAAATAAATTAAGGAAATTTCGTTTGTACTGGACTCCCGGGAAACAAAATTCTAAAACTGTTTAAAATTCTAATGTGTAGTGATTTTATTACAATATCTTTTGAATATAATTTAACGAATTGCGGTGTGACGCGGTATACAAATGTTTAGAACGAAACGGTTAACCCCTTTAATTATAGGAACAATAAAATCATTGTATCGTTTAAACCCCTCAAAAATTGTCAAATTTTACCCATTCCAACCATAATCTTAATTAAAAATTGTTTTGTTTGTCGGTAGTTCAAGTGTGCCTGTCTAATTCTTCCGCTTTTTCTTTTTCCCTTAATTACGCCTTATCATTATAAACGAAAATTGCATTCATTTGATAACTTAAGCGAATCTACAAAAGACGACGTAAATTAAAAAAAAACAACCGAAACGAGTGTGCATTATCACCATCGCGGATCCACACATAGATGTCACTATTGAACGAAACTTTTCCCCGATTTTCCACTACTGTTTCGTTGCTTGATGGTTCGTCTCCGCCATTTGCCACTTATCAGGAAACCGCATGACAATCGCGCAGTGCAAGTGGCTAAAATTTAGTAAAATTTCACAATTTCCGATTTCCAAAACAATATAAAATATTTTTATTTGTTTGGGAAAAATTATAATGCTTCTTTAAGGAAAAAGTTAACTTGCGCAGTCGTGTGTGATAAAACGTTAATTTAAAAAAAAAAATTCTGTTTAATCAAGAAATGCGAAAATATCAACACTATCAATTCAGAAGAATTTGATAAGGATGAGATTCTTATAAATCTATGTTCATATCTTTATTTTCATTTCCTTAATTTCATTTTCCCGTTAACAAACAGATTTTTCCTACATTCGACTCAAATCAATTTTAATATTTTAAAAGTTTAATACAGAAATATCACAGTTTATCGAAAAGTTTTCGCTTCCGATGGGTAATGTGACGCCTACGCGCGGGAATCGAAGTGATTCCGATCCCGAACCCTTGCACCCGGCCAGATGGGTGTGACCTCGAAGTGCAAGCGAACTTCATCTTTCGTGCGGATATCGTGGCGCAGAAAATATATGTTTTTTTATTTCCAAACATTTAGATCTGTGGTTATAAATATTTGAAACATAAATTCAATCCAACACCGATACATTTCGAGACATATCCATCTGGTAATGCCCCCCCCACCGTTGCCATCAAAACACTATGCCACTGGCGACCAATAAAAATGCACATTGCCGCCATGTGGCGTTCCATTCCGCACATCTGTTTTGTCGGATGTTGTCAGATTGACAGTCCGACGCAACGTGGGAGAGAAAACGCGGGAAAGCAGGTGCGTATTTTCAAAAGATCTGAAACTGTTGCCAGTGAGTTTTTTTCAACGTCTATTGTGTTAAAAAGTGATTCCCAACAAACGTTCCGCAGTGATTTTCTATGCGCCCTTCGGAACAATCAGCTTTAAAGCGGATTTGTGGATGCGAAACGGATTTCCTGCTGCTGCTGATTTGCAAATGGATTTTTCAAGGTGAGCAACACTGGGGCCATCCGCAATCGATTTGAGGATGGCTTCACTGAGAGAGAGCTAAGAGAACAATTAAAGAAACGGAAACAAGGCGCTCACGAACCGTTCGACCAGTACTACACAAGTATAGTGAGATTGAGCACTCGCTTGCGAACAACCATGCCCGAGGACGAACTGGTAGAAATTATCAGAGAGAATATGCGCTGGGATCTTCAGAACAGCCTTCTGCATTTTCCCATCAACACCATAAAGGGATTGCGCCTCCATGCCCGTAGGCAAGAACAATTGGATGAGCGGCGAGGCACCTTCCGTCCACAACCTCGCATAACGGGACCAAATCCCCGAAATCATCATACCGCGGAGTTGATGGCAGCGGACCACCTACTTGCTGATCCAATACCAGTACCGAGGAGCGGAGCACCACAGGAGCTTGAGGACCCAGCATTGATTGATCGACCCTCCCTAGAAGCAATCACTAGCCCGACGGTCTGTTGGAGCTGCCGACAAACGGGGCATCGGTTCTATGCATGTCCAGCGGAGCCGACGCTTTTCTGTTACCGCTGCGGGAAGGCCGACACCTACGCACCTGACTGCGCAAATTGCAAAAATGCGAAAAAACTTGCCACCGAGTGCCGCGACCACCCGTCGGCACTCCTAAACCCCGGACGAACCAATCCTGACCCCATCACTAGCTATGACCCAGCTCCCGACATGACTCCAATTCTGCTGACTCGCACCGCTAAACACAGTTCTCCCGAAGTTCCACAACCGACGCCATCCTTCGCCGAGGCCAACGCGCAGGGAAATGATAGCGAGGCGAAAGTTCCTTGGCATGTCAAACCTTTCCACGTCAGGCTGCGGAATTATTTGGCTACTCGACAGCGCATCTTCCATGAGGAGTTGGCTACAACTGTCCCACCGCGAAGAAAGCGAGCCACGCGTCGGATGCGGAGCTTCTGGAGAAAAGTCAGGCAGTCGAGGAAGGTGCTGAAGGACATACACTTAGACGAATTATTGAGGGATGACGTTCGGCCATATGCGTCAGTACACCTCCTGCAAAAACGAGTGTCAGGCTTAGTCGATATGGGAGCCAGCGTGAATTGCATATCCGCCGATTTTGCAGGGGAGGTACTGGCCATGCACGCGGACCAAATCCGTCATTTCACCTCCTGGTTAAGCACGGCGGACGGAACTCGTCACTCTGTAGTGGGAAAAATTATGACGGATGTCACCTTTAAAGGAGTAACTAAACCCATGGAATTTTTCATCATATCTCAATTAACCCAGAATCTTTATCTAGGAGTGGATTTCGTTCGAAAATTTAACTTGGCCCCGGCACTATTTTCCGGTACGACCCTGGAGTCCGTCACCACCGTTCTTGACCAATCTCAACCCACTCACTTATTACGACATACACTGGATGTGAATCAGCAACTGCGTCTTGACTCGGCTATATCGGCTTTTCCATCGCATGAGAAGGAAGGTCTCGGGCGGACTGCCCTGGTGTTCTACACTATAGATGTGGGGGATGCTAAACCCATAAAACAGAGACATTTTGCCATATCTCCGGCGAAGGAAAAATCGTTATATGCCGAAGTGGATCGAATGCTAGCATTAGGCGTAATCGAAGAATCACAGAGCGCGTGGGCTTCCCCAGTCACCTTAGTTGTTAAGCCGAACAAGGTCCGGCTATGCTTAGATGCCAGACGCTTGAACGCCGTCACTGTCAAGGACGCATACCCTCTACCGTTGATTGAAGGCATTTTGAGTCGGTTGCCTAAAGCCCATTTCATCACGAGCTTAGACCTCAAGGACGCCTTCTGGCAAATTCTTTTAGACACTGGTTCAAAGGAGAAAACAGCCTTCACAGTCCCAGGTCGGCCCCTGTATCAATTCGTGACCATGCCATTCGGATTGTGCAATGCCCCCCAAACAATGACGCGCCTTATGGATAAGGTGATACCACCTCATTTGCGGCACCAAGTTTTCGTTTACTTGGACGATCTGTTGCTTATAACCGAGACCTTTGACGAACACATCGACCTGCTTCAGGAGGTGGCTCTACACATCCGGAGGGCAAGATTAACCATCAACATACGGAAGAGTCAGTTCGTGATGACGGAGGTGAAGTATTTAGGTCACATCATTGGGCATGGCCATATCAAGACCGATCCGGAAAAGACTCCAGCGATTGACATTTTTCCATTACCCAAGACCACCAAGCAATTACGCCGATTTTTAGGCTTATGCGGATGGTATCAGCGTTTTGTACGTGACTATGCCACCATTACCACTCCTTTGACCGACATGCTGCGGAAGGGATGTAAATTCGTCTGGGAAGAGCCCAGCTTGCGAGCCTTTGAAGAGCTAAAGAAGAGCCCGACTACAGCCCCCGTACTGCACAGCCCGGACTTTGACAAACCGTTCTCAATCCATTGTGACCCGAGTCAACATGGGGTGGGAGCAGTCTTAGTCCAGGTTGCACAAGACGGCGAGGAGAGACCTATAGCCTTCATGTCTCACAAGTTGAACCCAGCCCAGCGAAATTACACGGTTTCCGAGCAGGAATGTCTAGCTGCAGTGTTGGCAGTGAAACGCTTCCGAGCCTATGTGGAGGGACACACCTTTGAAATCGTTACGGACCACGCTTCTCTGAAATGGCTAATGAGCCAGACTGATCTCAACGGCAGATTGGCCAGGTGGGCACTGAAACTACAGGCATTTGACTTCACAATCCGCCACCGAAAAGGAAGCCAGCATGTAGTCCCCGACACCTTGTCCAGAATGTTCGCTCCTGAAGGAGCCGAGTTTGTCCAGGAGGACGACAGCCCCCAATTGATCGATCTGGACCATCCTGCCTTCAAGTCAGCCAGCTACACCCAACTGATTCACACTATCCAGAATCAACTGTCCCAGCTTCCTAAATTGCGGTTGACGGATGGATTTATTTATAAGCGGATGGGACACGCATCCGGAGACCCCATACAAGAAGAAGAACAGTGGAAGTTGTGGGTGCCCGAAGAATTAACCACTGATCTTATCAGACGGGCCCATGACCACCCATCCAGTGCGCACGGCGGTTACGGTCGTACACTTAGGCGGTTGAAAACCTGCTTCTTTTGGCCTAAGATGGCACAACAGATAAAAGCGTACGTAGCCTCCTGTGAGCTATGCAAGTGCACTAAAGCGCCCAACACCATTCTTCGGCCTCCCATGGGTAAGGTTGAGGTCCCCGAACGCGTGTTCCAGCGCTTGTACATTGATCTTATCGGTCTTTACCCTCGATCTGCTTCTGGTCACACGGGAGCTGTCGTGGTCCTGGACCAGCTCTCTAAATTCCCTATCATAGAACCACTACGTAACATGCACACTGGACCTATAATCAGCTTCTTGGAGAACCGAGTCTTTCACATGTTTGGAGTTCCGGAGAAACTTGTCTCCGACAACGGGGTCCAGTTCACCTCCAGCAAGTTCCGAGACGTAATGTCCAAATACGGCATCATCTACCAACGAACCGCCGTCTATTCACCACAAGCCAACGCATCCGAACGACTGAACCGTACGCTCATAGCGGCCATTCGCGCCTATGTCCACCCGAATCAGAAGGACTGGGATCGCAAGTTGTCCACCATCACTAGTGCTCTGCGCTCGTCGTACCACGCCACTACCGGCATTTCGCCGTATTTCGCATTGTTCGGCCAGTACATGATCTGTCATGGAAGCGCTTACCGGCTATTGCGGCAGCTGAAATCGCTAGAGGACCCAATCGTGGTTCTGGAACCGCACGAAAAGCTCCAACTTCTGCGAGATCGACTGCGGGAGAAGATTGAAGAAAGTAGACGGATGGGAGAGGAGCGGTACAACTTCCGATCTCATCCTTCTGGCTTTAAGGCAGGCGACGAAATATATCGTCGAAACTTCCGGCAGAGCGATGCCACCCGACATTACAATGCCAAACTAGACAAGAAATTCGTGAAGTGTCGAGTCCTGCAAGTAATAAGCCCCACCCGATACCTCATCGCGGACATGGCTGGTAAAACTCTGGGAAGTTACCACGCAAAAGACCTTAGACGATGAAGTACCACTATTTCACACGAAAAACCTTGGCTTACCTCAATCTCTGCCTGAACGAAGACCCCGAATAACAACTGACTCCCTACTGTATATCCACTATCGAGTCTTCACGAACATGGTTGTAGCTATTCCTCGACATCGACCTTCGACCCGCCACGGCCCTAACCAAGACCTTTCACATAGGAGGCGGGATCGTAATTACTTCGATTTTGGGGGGGGGGGAATGTGTAATGTGACGCCCGGGAATCGAAGTGATTCCGATCCCGAACCCTTGCACCCGGCCAGATGGGTGTGACCTCGAAGTGCAAGCGAACTTCATCTTTCGTGCGGATATCGTGGCGCAGAAAATATATGTTTTTTTATTTCCAAATATTTAGATCTGTGGTTATAAATATTTGAAACATAAATTCAATCCAACACCGATACATTTCGAGACATATCCATCTGGTAATGCCCCCCCCACCGTTGCCATCAAAACACTATGCCACTGGCGACCAATAAAAATGCACATTGCCGCCATGTGGCGTTCCATTCCGCACATCTGTTTTGTCGGATGTTGTCAGATTGACAGTCCGACGCAACGTGGGAGAGAAAACGCGGGAAAGCAGGTGCGTATTTTCACAAGATCTGAAACTGTTGCCAGTGAGTTTTTTTCAACGTCTATTGTGCTAAAAAGTGATTCCCAACAAACGTTCCGCAGTGATTTTCTATGCGCCCTTCGGAAAAATCAGATTTAAAGCGGATTTGTGGATGCGAAATGGATTTCCTGCTGCTGCTGATTTGCAAATGGATTTTTCAAGGTGAGCAACACTGGGGTTTTGATTTCAAGATATATATTATTGAAGAGCGATTGTGTTTCAAGGCAGGAATCCAAAGAAAGCATGGTGGGAACAAGATAGCAAGACGAATCCTCCGGCCAACGACCTGACAGAAGACCCACAACAACGTTTTGATCAGTTCCCGTACAGTCCTAGTCTAGAATTAAATGAGATTTTAATGTCGAGTTGTATGAAACGCAGGCCGCCGGTAATCGTTAAGTATTTGATGCATCCCCTAAAGGAGGGTCTCATAGCGAACCGATACATCTTCAAAAAGTTAGCAAAGAAACTGGCCCATAACATAGTCCTAATAGATCAGTATGCAGATGAGGAGTTCATAAAAGAACGCATTGATGAGTTTTTCTGTGCTGGCCACCGAATAGAGACTCTTATGGACATTGAAAGAATCTGAAACACAAAATTCTAGTATTTTAGTTTAAGACCGAAGTGTATAACTAATTTAGCATTAACGCATCTGGCATGGGATTTAAAATTATTTCAATTAATATTCATTTATAGTTAACTTCACGCCTAGTTGCGTGACTATTTCGTAGATCTCAGACTAGAAAATACGAAATCTCGTAGTAGTCGATTTCGAAATTAAAGGTTGGAAACGGAAACTCTTAAGAAAAGCAATTAAAACGCAACGTTACTAAAATAATAGAAAAAAGAATTTCCAACCACAATGAAAATATCAGAAGTAGACTTGTTGGGCCCAACAAAAGAAAATTTATTCTCTTTATAACGATTTTGCCGTTCTATGCAATCTAACCTTTTCTTATAGACATATATAAAAAAAAAAAGAAGGGAAACACATTTAAATATTGTAGACAATGTGTTGACCTAATTGCATGCCGAATATTTAATCGCCAAATTATGCAACTCGTAACTATTTTCTTATGTTGATATTGAAAATTTTGTTATTTGTTAATTTCTTACGAAACTCACATAAGGTAGTCACTAAGTGCCTTACTAGGGTTAAAGTATTACCAAAATATTGACTAGAAGTCTTTCCGATAAAATTGTACAATTATTGTGTACAATGTATGAATTTGTCTTAAGAAAATGAACTTAATTAACTTTATATAAAACGATCGTTAACGTTTTCGAACCTAATGAGTTCATTTAGCGGGTTCTCAATAAGTCGTTTGAAATCACGACGCATTGGAGAGCGCGCCGTGTAACGAAAAAAATTTGATCAGTCTTTGGCTGCGATATATCCCGCTAGTTTTATGTTGTATATTGTCGACCATATTTGCATCTGAACTCTATTGCTACAGTTAAAGACAACACAGAATAATAAAAAAAGGAATGAAGAGGTTTATTCCATGCAGATATAAATGTGATCAAACAATGAGTTGCCTTTAATATGTTTAGAATTGTTGATTGTTTTTATGCTCAGTATTCATATTATTATCAGCACCGTTTGCACCATTAGAAAAAAAAGGAAAAGAAAATCCGAGAGAAAAAAAATAAATCTAGGTGAAGAAAAGATAGAAATAGAGTGCACTTTGGATATCATTTTTGGTAATTTTTGATGTATCCTAAAATTTTTTTAAATAACGCATTCACTACAGTCAAACTAAATAAAATCAGATTTCCGATTAAGATAGATTTCAATTTAAGTAAATCCTGTTTTGATGAAACCGATAAAGTTCTTGCATTTTCATTTTTCAATTCCATTCAATGCATTATCAATTCCAAGAGCATCTTAATAAACCTCCCTTTTTGGAAACCCTATCATTTTAATTGTCTTCTATTTTGAAATTCAATAATTTACGCGATCCAACTTATCTTTCTTACTAATAGTCGTAATAAACAAATTCAATTGAAAATAATATAGCCTACTCTCGTTATATTTTGCTAGAGCTTTATCGACTTCTCACTTTAGACATTTATTAAGTACCTATGTATATTTATTTATTCGGAATCATTTTGTTATATATTTTTTTTAAATACGATATGGTCTAAATAGAATTATGATATCCTCGGTATCCAGACCCATGTTTGCTAAAATTATGAATAAAAGTATGAAATGCTAATTAACTAAAGACTTTCCTTTTCAGTGGTTCTTCTTGTTTCAGCGGGAAAGTGAGTGCAGGGTAGGTATGCCGTCGCGGGGGTAGGGTTTCGACAAATCCGCTGAGGTCGGTTTCGCGTCGCGCGCGGTACGCGGTACCTTTGTTGTTTTGTCATGTTATTAGAGTAGTTTTCGTCGGGTTAAGTTAGAGTAGCATACTTTTCGGTACCGCGTCGGAAATTCGGGAACGCGAAATAAAAATTAGTTTTTGTTCTTTGACTGGTAATAGAAAGAAATACGGAGTAACGTAAAGTAGGTTTCTTCTCCGTATGGTTTTGTTTAGTAACGCGTTTTGCAAACGGGCGTGTATAGGTGGCTGAATTATGTAAATGAGCGTAACCCATTCGGAGACCCGCGACCGAAATCCTCTCCGAACTAGCTGGCCGACAAGCAGCCACCGCGTGAATGGGTTACGGTGCACGGTTTGGTTGACCTGTTGGTACCATCCGTTGGCACTACTCAGACTTAACGTCTAGAACCGATGAGAGGTCGGTTCCGCGTTCGAACCTGAAAAAGGTGAAAATCATTACAGATGGAAAATTTGATAATTTTATATAATGAAATACGTAGAAATCTGTTTGTTAGTTTTAAATTATTTCCCCTACTTTTTCTGTTTGAAAAGAGAGTGGGAGTGCGTGGATTGTATGTCTCACAGATATGATGAACGTAAATTGCCTGACAACCACGTTAAGCGTAATGATGATAGTGTCATTGGGTAACTTTTCAATGCCTACATTTGTTGTAAAAATATTTTCTTCATTATTGTATGAATCGATAATAATTTAGAATATACTTGTTATATAATATGTTCGCAACTTCTTTCCTTCAGCTATCATTGATTTATAAATTGCTAACCAACTAGAGAAATAACTTCAAGTTTATATGTAAGTTGATTGCAGTTGTTTTGAAATAAATCTTTATTGCCAAAAATGTTTTCCAATGACACTACGGAATTGTGTGTGCTGGGAGTAAATTGTATTTACTGAGTGCGTGTCAGTCCGCTTTAGAACACACACACCATTTCATCTTTTTACTGAGATACTAACGATATAATAGTGCTAATGTATGAGCGCGAAGAATGGTTTGTTTAGTTGCAAAGTTTTTGAAGTTGTTTGAATGGGTGCGAATGTCTGCTGCAGTATTTTAATTTTTTTTTTCGCTAAAAAAGATTTGAAACGTGAACGAACTTCGTAAAACGATAATTTGGGACAAGGGTGCGCAGTGTAGATATTCTCCTATTTTGTGCCGTCGATCAGGGTAAAGAGAATCGATCCTTAAAATTAATAATTGCCTTTTTATTTTATGTTAAATTTTCCTTTAACTTCGTTTTGGTTAAATTTCATTGCTTTATAATTGAACGTTATGAGAAATACATTCCAATTTCGATAGTGCTCTCTATGTAACGGAAATTCCATGATTAAATACGAGTGTTTATGGTAGGAGCAGTCTCCACTTCGTATCCCTGAAAGATTATCGACATCAATAATTTCATAAAGAACAATAAACCGCCGTTTCAGGTCTTTTCCTTTACTCTCATTATTTAAAAATTTAAGCATCATCGTGGAAGTATTCAAATGGAAGAAAGCGTGTTTGCAGGTGATAATCTGAGAGATCTGATTTTTGGTTGAAAAAAAAAACAAAAAAAAAAAAACTAGCTTTTACAATAAATAACAATCAAAATAAGAGAAAACATCGTTTTATAATTAAAATAAATTTACACTTATTCATAAACGCGCCTGAAGTTGTAGATGTTTAAACAGTTATATATTTTTTTTCTACATTATGATATTTGTATATTATGGGCTTTAATTTGTGTATTATTTAGAACGATAATTGATTTAAAAATATTCTTTTCATTTGTACGTCTCAGTATGATAAGCTTTACATCATCAATTCTTTATTCCTCTTACTTTTATTTTTTTCTATAAATCCTACAATGAATTACAAATAACACAAATCTTTGTATCGATTTGAGGAGCAAGTGTCAGACTCGATACTAAAATTTCATACTCACATTCTTAGAACGCGACATTTAAAGAATCTTCTTATGCAAATAAAACGAAGCTAATGGTTTCTCAATATCATGAAAATATCAGGCATAGATGTATAACTAACTAGCAAAGCAGATTTTTTTGATTGTTATCAAGAATTTTCAATTTTCTAAAGAACTAAAACAAAACACTGAAATTCAATTACTGAAATTTTGAATATAAGAAAAATCTTCATACCACTGTTAACGAATATCGAAATTCATCAAAAATTTCTTTATTAATAATTTTTGTTTTTGTAAATAAAATAATAATAAAAATGATGAAGTAAATGAAACACGGGTCTTTCCCTTCCGATTTCTCTAACCGAGTATAGGACCCGGTACGGTGGCAGGCTTCAACCCCAAAACATGAGCCAGCCACCGGGTAATTAATAATCCTTTCTGTTTCAGGTGACGTCATGGGTTGGATGGCCCAAGCAGAGTGCCTTTTTATGGCATAGAATTATGTAATCAAATTGTATAATTCTATGACATGAATTGGTCAACGGGGTACTCCCCTTCTGATGGGAAGGTTCTTACAATTCAAGTTGTATGAGTTTTCCACTCAGAAGAGGAATACCTGGCCACTTCAACAAGCTATCAATGGATTTATTCCGGTTGGGTGGGTATGAAGGGGCTCCACCACCACCCGGTTGCCCCTCTTTCATTTGTGGGCCATGAACTTCGTTGGGTAATGACGAGGTCAACCCCAAGTTCGCCTTTCTTCTCAGGTTTCACTTGTTCTTGTAACAAGTACATCTCCTTCGGTGAGGTTATCTACAGTTTTTGCGACTTCAGTCGCCTCGTGAGCTATCGACAAATTCGTGAATGCGAAATTGTTTTGTAGTAAGTCCTCGTGCCGGGGAAACGAACCCGCCCCACGACACCGCAATGCTAGCCTGCCAGCGCATTCACGCGTCTCCGGACGAGGGCATTCTCGGCAGAAACCGACACCTTCCTCTGCCGAGGCAGCAGAACATCGCTGCAGTCCTTTACGGACATTGAAACTCTCCTTATTCACTACAAATTTTCAACTATTTTCTTCATACAAAGCAACTGCCCTTCTTTTTCAGCGGGGGTGAGAACGAACGGTAAGTATGCCGTGAAGAGGGTAGGGTTGTAGAAATCTGCGGATGGCCGGTTTCGCGTCGCGTGCGGTACGCGGTACCTTCGTTTACTTTATATTTTTCTTAGAGTAGATTTCTTCGGAGTTAAATTAACGTAGAATATTTTGCGGTACCGCATCGGTGAAATTTGAGAACGCGAAATCGAACCTAGTTTTTTTTTCTTGTTGACTGGAAGAGTGAAGAGAATACGGAATAAAGTAAAGTAGGTTTCTTTTCCGTATGTTTGAATTTTTGACGCGTTTGAAACGGGCACTTAATGGTGGCTGAAACACGTAATTGAGCGTAATCCATTTAAAGACCTGTGACCGAAATTCTCTACGAACTAGCTGGCCGACGAGCAACCACCGCAAAATGGATTACGGGTGCACGGACTGGTTGACCGGTTGGTACCATTCGTTGGCACGGCTCAGACTTCACGTTTAGAACCGATGAGAGGTCGGTTTCGATTTCGTTCGAGCAGACGTAGACGGAAAATCATTACAACAGTTTATAAAAAAATTACAGATATAGAAAATTTCAAACGAATTACTTTTATTAAAACCACTCATCATAGAAACCAACTTCAATGTCACATTAAAACTTTTGATAATTACAAATTTACGTCGGATAATCAAAATGATACAAAATTATACCTTTTAAAACGATGAAAAAATCTAGATAACTTTGCTTTAGCTGAAATTGTAATACAAAAGCATCTGAATTTAAAATAGAAAAAATGTTTCAGAAACTTGCTTCTTAAAAAATTCGGCGAGGAGTGGGCTGAAGCCCATGATCACTCTTGGATGTCAGTATAATGAATAATAGCAATGATGTTGAAAGTGATGATGAAAATGATCATGAATATACAGAGGATTGTAATTGCCTTAAACATGAAAGAGCTATGAGAATTAAAAAAAAAACATAACTTGATAATTTTTTTTTCAAATTTATTTAGGGAAGAAGATGAACCTCAGGTTATTTCAATTCAAAAATGAGATTTCTGATACCTAATTAATTTCAGCAAAACAGGATTAATCCACAGTGGTGATTATTTCTCTAGAGCATATAACAAAACTTGATTATTCTAATCAGCCGCGTCAAAACTAGACTATTCCATTTCAAATTTTGAATATATTCAAAATATATTATTGCTAAATTTTTGAATCCTGCACAAAGCAATGACTATTGTTGTCGTCTACAATAATGCATAAAAATTTCGGGTTGAAAACAGCTGCATACCTCCAAACTATTTTCTCAGATTGTGAAAAAACACAAAAAGTGGAATAGTCAAGTTTTGAAAAGAACCTCCTCATATGCCAAAAAATGTTGAAGTGTTATCGAAAATCGAAGTTTCGTTGGGTTTTGAAATGGATTTCAAAGGTGAAATCAAGAAGGTCCGCAGAGAGCATCGTAGCACTCCATATAAAGTGAATTTCATTTCAGTTCATACATCTGTTCATGTTTTATTGAATGCTTAAAAAATAGGGGGTTGTTTACCTCTTCAAGCGAACTGTTAGTGGAAGAAGTTGAACGTGTATTTCATTTAGCTGTTCTAAAAAGTATAGGTATGCAGTGGACAGCGCCGGGTAAATTTTCAGCATGCAAAGAATGTGTTTGGTACTTTTTACATGTGAAACATTGTATATATTACGCCATATAATTATTTGCTTTTGCTGAAATAAGCTCACAGCTCACAGGAGCTTGCCATAAGTAGACTGACTACTATAAATGCAAGTTTCGCCTGATGGGCTTGTTAACACTTACGTTTACACGGGTCACAACCAGAACATGGCTCAGCGAATCTATTATTGATGAAAATGGCCGTAATCAAGATGACGAAGGAATATGGTTTTGATCGCTACCAATGACGGCCATTTTAGATGAAAAATCGTGATTCCTGCTCTGACCAAAGTATAGCTCTGATTTGGTTGACATTTATTGTAAAATATTTTTGAAATTTGGTCCAGAAGTATATTGAGCTGCGTGATGAGTCCCACAATAAAAAATCCAAGCTCGGAACACCTGAAACAAATTGGTGGCCCCCCCAAGGTCGAAAAACGTGCAGAATTGTTGTAGTTGTGACCAAACTTTCCAACCTATGTTATTGAAATTCGATGCTTAGGTAAAGACTATAAGTATCTAAGGAAATATGTAAAAACTAGGTCTCAAAAACAAAAAAAAAAAAAATGGCGGCTAGTTGAAGCTTGAAATTTCAAAGGCTTCTAAAAGTCACAATTTGGATCCGATGTACATGAAACATAGTTTGAAGATAGAAAATTATTAGATCTAAGGATTTTGTCATTTTGGCAATCATTCATGCGCGGGTTTAAAAATGGTGGTGGTTCAAATACGCGGTTTTTCAGATTTTTGTAGCCCTCTAGCGGCCATATTTTCCAACGGATTTTGATGAAACCTGGACTGCTATTTTCACTAAGACTTTTGTACTTTTTCCCTATCTAGAGTAAAACTGAGATTTGAACGAGATTTGGCACATTGATTGATGAAACTCCAAGACACAAACATATTAAAAGCTCCAAAATTAAAGCGCAATTCGTTATTTTAAGTGGCAACTTAAATAAGGAATATTTATCATGGCGTTACTGGGAAGTATTTGTACTCGTATAACATACCATTTTTAGGGTATTGCAAAATATTTTTTGAATTTGCCAAAAATTTGTATCATTGTAACACTACAGATGTGCAAAGGTTTTGATGAAAATTTTAGAAATATTTTGAAACATTGGTGTGTTGTCATGACGACTCGAAAATTGAGGTTAACATACTGAAAATAAAATAGTGGCAAATTAAAATACATAATAACCATATATTATTTTTCCGAGCTCAATTGATGGCATTTATGTGTGAGCTAAGTTTCGATATTCAGAAGACTTTGTTTGATTTATTAATTATTATACAATAGGTAGGAGAACTCTCTTGCTGCTTTGACTTGTCCTCAAACAGTGTTTGATTTTCAAAGTGAGGGCCATTAAAATGATTATTTGCTTTTAAAAACACGGGTACCTATGATAAATTTGCCTTTCCGGCTGGTGGTGCCGACCGGATTTTTTTCAAAAATAGCTGATTTAAATACTCCTACTCTAACGAACGTATTCTTAGTTTGAAACATACCATCTTTCGATTCACTAAGAATTTCCTTATGGAAATAATGTAGAATATCTTGATATAGAAGAGTTTTAAAATGATTCTAAGAATACGGATTTTTTTAGTTTTAACAATTATTTGGGCTTTTTTGATTGGAAAGCTATTTTATCTGCTGAAGATATTAATTTTGATACTGATTTGTTTTATTATATTTTAAATTAAGGATTTATAACTTTGCTTCATTGAATAGGACAAGGAGTTCAAATTTTCCTAAGTGGTTTAGTTCCGAATTAGTCATTTGTTTATCGAAAGAATAAAGCCCATAAAAAAATTAAGCAAACGAGCTCCTATGCCAAACGAAAGGTCACCTAGCAAATTCTTCTGGATGTCCAGAAAGGAAAAGGCTTATAGAAAGAGCAGTAGAGAGGTGGTCCAAAAGGTCTGCCATCTCAGTCTCTTTTCGACCAACGCCAAGTTGTTCCCGTAATCAGAGAGACGTTAAAGAGCTACTTCCAGAGCTGCCCCCAGTTCATAGAATCCTATCAAATGCCGAGATAGACCAACACTTCAATGCACTAACAATAGTTTTGACCGAGTGCATGAATTAACACGCTCCCTTCCAAAAACCTCGCTGCTTCCTCTATAGATGGATAATCCAGGAAACACTCCAAATGATGAAAACTCGTAAGCAGATGCTCCAAAGACTATAATGTATCTTCCGCCGTCATTACAATCGGATTAATGACGAGTATATGGAACTTAAGCAGCATATCTCCATCACTTTTAGAGAGATTATCATTCGGATCAGACGCGAGGTCAATGAAGTCTACAAGAATAGACTCAGATCAATGAGACCGCCTTCAAACGTCTTTAGAACTATCGATAACCTCACAGGCCGAAGGAGATCCAAAAAGGACCCTATTAAGACAGGCAATGAGATATAAACCAGCAATAAACAAAAACGCAGCTTCTGCGAGTCTTTCTATAAAGGACTATACAGGAGGCGCGACTCTGATAACGTCGCCTTAAACATCAGGGCAAATGAAGAAGTCAGAAACTTCCAAGGACATGCTGGGTCATACCAAATAATCTTCACTAATACAAATCAAGCTTCTTCATCTCAGTACCCGATCTTCAGTGAGTATTTCACCTCAAAGAATGAGATAGAGTACACCCTGAGTAACCTAAACAACAAAATATCCAACGGCCCAGATTGAGTACCTAACAAAATTATTAAGCAATGCAAGGATACTATCTCCATGTTCCTGACAATCATATCAATCATTGGATTAATAATGAGTACTTCCCACAACCATGGAAAGCCAGCCGGCTAATACTAGTGCCAAAGCCTGATTGCGATGGAAGCATTAACAAATTTCGACAAATCTTGCTACTACCCAACCTGGGAAAAATTCTAGAAAGAATTATCCTCCGTAGCTTCAAATCATTCTTGTCGGCCGTAACCCCCTGCTTTCAGTTTGGATTTGAAAGCCGTAAATCGACTGAACAGGCAATAATGCTCCTGCACATCAGGGTTACACACAACCTGCAGAGGATCTACCCGATCGCAGTTACTAAGATCCTTTTCAGCTTTCACTACGACAGGAACCTCCTCATCAAAATCGGTAGATACACCTCAAACCCTATCCCCATCATGTCAGGGATCCCTCAAGGATCTATCCTCGGCCCTCCTCTTTTTAACTTTTTCATACAGGACATCCTCTGCTCAAGCCCAGTTCATTCTACACAAGCTACTATTCGCTGTAGCTAATGTGGGATTGATAATGTACGCCGATGACATCCTGTTAATGTCAACCCTCGCTAGACCCTCCATAGCCCAAGAGAAGCTACAAAGCTCAGTAACTTCTATTGCCGAGTTCCTTAGGAACGCAAACGAATCGGAACTGATATGCTTCCGTAACGCCAGTGGCAAAGGGCACCGACTCGTGGTCCCTGAAAGAAAAAAAACAGAATCCAAAATGGGGGAGAAGATATCCCTATTAAAGAAAATATAAAAAAACTTCGGTAATCACTTCAATAACAAACTCAAATTCAACACACATGCATGGAAAGTCCTCAATAAAGCAAAAGCCGTCTCCATAATGGTGGCGCCACTTTTATCCTCGAAGTCTATCTTACTTAACGTTAAGGTCCTGGTGTATAAAACACTCATCCGGCATAGGCATTCCCGGTTTGGATCACAATATCCCCAACAATTGCAGAAGAATTATAAATATTTGAGAGGAAAATCCTGCGGGAATGCATCCCCAAATATCGCCGCCTAAATAAGAAATATTTAAAAAAAACGCTCTACAGAGAAACCAGTGTACTCCCATAAATGCATTACTTACTTGCAACAAAAAAGGAAAGGATAGAAAAGTGGCGTCACTCTTATCTTCAACAGATACAAGACCTCTTTCAATCCCACATTACCAACCAAAATTCTTACTACTTGGTTCCTATACAAGTCATTGCACAATACCAATCTGACTCTTACAACCCTAACTATCCCGTAAAACCATCCTTTAATATAACCTCTAACCCTCACACTTACCGGGGTTAAAACAAGGAAATAAAGAAAGGTAAAAACATGTACGACTCCGCCGTAGACGGTTCCAAGCCCGTTTAAGAAAGGAGGAGGGAACCTCTTGTTTCCCCAACCCATAGCTTCCATGATCCTTTATCCCAAACCCCCCAATTAAATGGTAGTAAATGCTCTCGGGGTCGGACATTGGGTTTACTGAATGTCAGATCATGTCAGATCACTGAATTACCCTGGCGCTGTTAAGGACCTTTCACAACAGGCCAGTCAATATAAGTTTAAAAAAATGGCAATCCAGGGAACAAATTGGACTGGAGACGACATTCAAGACATCAGATCGCACACAATATTCAAAAGTGGGAAGCCTACTGGAAAAATCAAATCGTATATTATTGATTTAAAGGCAATAAACGAACGGTTGTGTACGATCTGTATAAAAGCGCAATTTTTCAAAATCTGGCTGATAAACGCTCACGCCCACGTTCTACAATCACCTGGAAAGACTAGTTGACTCATTGCCTACAAACGACACAAAAATGATTCTGGGTGATTTCAACGCTAAGGCTGCCAATGAACTATCTCGTCGGGGAACGACTGGAGGATATAGCCTCCACGATGAAGCAAATGACAACGCCCAGCCCCTGATTGACTTTGCATGTAGCAGAAATCTAGTCATACGTTCGACTTGTTTCCCCCATCGACGCATTCATAAAATGACCTGGGTATCACCGGATGGCAACAAACAAAACCAGATCGATCATGTTTTGATCCAACAATGTTGGGCCTGGAGCATACTTGGCGTCCGTATATAGCGAGGAGCCAATTGTGACTCGGATCATCGATGTCGTATATTAAAGGCATATTCGGCGAAGACCAGCCCGCTACAAAAATTTAACATCGAAAGGCTCCAAACGGCATCTGCGGCCAAAAATTTCACGGAGACCCTCGACAACCAGCTGGCTCCCTTCTTATCAGACACATCGTTAAAGACGAGCAACGAGCTCTGTATGAAAGTTAAAGTGGCTATAAGGACCGTGGCAGAACAGACGATTGGACATCAAGCCCGGCACAGGAGAATTGATTGGTTCGATGATGAGTGCCAGAATGCATTCATTAAAAAGAATCAGGCGTACAAAGAATACGTAGGTAGGAAATACAGGACGAAGAGAGACCACTATGAAAATCTCAGAAGAGTAGCGAATAGGATAGTTAAAATTAAGGAAAGAAAATACTATGAAGACCAATTGAGAAATATAGATGTAAGCCTAGAGAGCAACAACACAACACAAGCATTCAAAGTAGTGAAAAGCCTAAAACGTGGTTATCAGCCCAAAGCCACGCTCTGTCGTGATGACATCGGCAATATCATCGCTGATGAAATCAAGATTAAGGAAGGATGGGCATCATATTTCTAGAGCCTCCTTAATCCTCTGCACAGCTCCACAACATTGAAGCCTATAGATGTCTGCGGAGAGCTTCCATTGGCCCCACCAGGTCTGGATGAAGTTTGTTCCAACATTAAAGCCCAAAATAATAATTAAGCGCCGGGCATCGATGAGATTCCAGCTCATCAAATATGATGGCAGTAGTGTTCATAAAGCTACTCACAAAGTCATTCAGCACATTCAGCAACCAGAACATATGTCGAAAGAGTGGAGCCAATCAATTATATATTTCCTATCCACGAAAATGGTGACAAGCTACAGTGCGAAAATTATAGAGGCATATCACTACTTTGTACGGCGTACAAAATATTTTCTAAGCTTTTAGAAAATCAAATCGGATCATACGCCAACAGTAGTATTGGGGAGTATCAGGGTGGTTTTTGAGCAGGTAAATCGACCATAGACCAATTATTCACAAGCAAGCCGGTGCTTGGAAAATGCTGGGAGTTCAACATGGACGTACACCTAATTTTCGTTGACTTCAAGCAAGCATACGACAGTATTGATCGTAACAGCAAATAATGTTTTGCTTTGGAATCCCAGCCACATTAGTCCGTTTTACCGAAATGACAATGACGTTGACGACCTTCCAAGTCCGCATCAATAACTTACCGATGTCTTTGACACAATTATCGGACTAAAGCAGGAAGATTGGCTGGCCCATCGCTATTCAATTTGGCTCTGGAGTACGTCACGTACATTACCATACAAGTCGACCCAAGTAGTAGCCTATGCGGGCGACATCAATATTTTGCGCAGTCGTTAACAACTGTCAAAGAATTCTTCCTGAAACTCGGCAGCGAAGCAAAACTAGTAGGACTACAAATCAATGAAAATAAAACAAAGCTCATGACGCAGTCGAAGAAAAATATCTCAAATACACAAAATATCACACTTGGCGAATACAGTATCGAGAATGTTTGCGAATTTTTGTATTTAGGTGCCAAAATAACGAAAACGGACAATGAAAGAGACGAAATACGCCGAAGAATACAGCTCGCAAATAAAATATTTTATTCAGTATTGACGATCTTGAAGACCAGCTGCATACACAGGAAAACAAAGCTCCAAGTATACAAATCTGTGATAAGACCTGTCCTATGCTATGGGTGTGAAACATAGACCCTAACCCAAGCATCCGCAACTATATTGAGAGCCTTTGAGCGACGGGTCCTGAGGCGAATAATCGGAGCGAAGCTAGACCGGGACCAATGGCGAATTCGATGCAACCATGAGCTGTATGAAATTTTTGCCGAACCGGAGATGTCAACGATTGTAAGACTGCGGAACCTGCAATGGGCTGACCACATGAATCGTATGGACGAACAACGGAACGGACGAGCAATGTTGGGAGAACTGAAGGCGGGAGACCAGTGGGGAAACCGAGGAAACGCTGGTCTGACTCGGTCAACGACGACAGTTCATCGCTGTTCGGATTTTGAAATTGGAGGACGCGGTCAATGGACCGAGGCAATTGGAGGCGCTATTTGCAGGAAGCGAAGGCCCGAGAGGGGCTGTAGTGCTATGAAGAAGAAGAAGGAAAACATGTATCCTTTCAAATAAATAAAGTAAACAGCCAACAATAATGAAGTGTAAAACAAAATAGCAACTCATGGAACGAATTAAGTAAGGATAAGTAAATTTGTAATACGTTGAGTGCAAATTCTACCCAATTGAAATGGAGAGCATTGGTGGCCCACAGAAGCAACAGTATTAATAATAAATAAATGTATACAAACCACACAATAAATATAATACTAAGCAAAAATAAGTAGGAATAAGAAACTAAACTAGAATTAGTTTAGATGCAATTTTAACTAGGACAGCAGTTAAGATTGGATTAAGTTTCAGCATATTTTTTTCTACTCAAGTCATAAGCTAAACCAGTCATTGGTACTTAATTCCGGAAATGTAATTTGTAAAATCTGGCATATGTATGACATATCTCACATCAATAAGTTCATTTGACATTCCTCGATGTCAAAGTCAACCAACTACTCAGTAAGTCAAAACTGTCAATGATGTAATAGAAAGCCTTAATAAAGTTACTTACTTACTTGGTTTGGTATTAAATGATATTATAGCTACCAATGGACAAAAAAGAAAGACAATTTAAGCTCAACCATTGAACTACTCTGTTTAAACAAAATAAGCCGAATGAAATGTAAGACGGGCAGCTATCAGACAGAATGTAACAAATATTACATAGGACAAACACGACGCCCAGTACTAACACGTTGCGAAGAACACCTCAGCAAAGCAGATAATTCTATAAAAAAACAGAGGAAAATACAGGATAGCAAATCAACAGTGGCAAGATATATAGTTGAAACGAAACACAAGATTACAACGGAGGATTTACAGGTGTTAAAACAGGTAAAGCAATTTCAAAAATTAGACGTAATCGAAAGCATAGAAATCTTCAAAATGCCCGAACCAAATAGAATAAACCAGGATTAAGGCAACGCCCGTTCAACACTGTTCAAATGGTTACAACGTTAAGCTGAGATCATTAGCGTACGAATCAATTAGTTCATAATTTGTTTTTGTGAATTATGTTTTGTTAATTAGTTCAGATAGATATTTGATTTCTGTTAACTAAGGAAGGTATAAGTACTTTTGTTTGATTGTTGTAAGAATTAGTTAGCACTGAAGAAGGAAGCAACTGACTTCCGAAATATCGGTATTTGCGAAATAAATAAAATTCTATGGTTTCAAAGAAAACTAGTGTTTTTAGTTAAATAATGAAAGGCCTTTTAAAAATACTAACTTGGGTTTTTTAATTGTAACGATAACTGGAAGTCTTCTATAAAAATAATATTTTAACCCGTTAATAAAAACAACATTTGCCCTAGAGCACCTCGTATTCGGCACTTAGAGAAGTAGAAAACGTACGTTGTCGGACATTTCTCATTCTCCACATAGAAATCCGTAAATCTTGGAAGAAACACACCTATAACGATTCGCTGCTATCCTGCACTACTGCACCTGCAGTGGCCCCGAGGAGAAAATCAACCAAATGATGAGATGGCTTCCAAATAAAACTTTTCACCACAACCAATAATGTTGGCGCAATCACGCCAAAAATGACGAATAAATAATATCGCGAAGAACACCTTCAACAGCTGAGCTCCCGCGCACAAAGCCCACAAGTAGAAAAACACAATTACTCTTAAACTGATCATATCTTTTTACTGAATTAGTTATCAAGTTTTTATGTAATGTAAATAAAATTATGTACTTTAAATCAAATTAAAATTCTATTTATCTCTGTATATGACATTCCGGGATTCCATGATTTTCTGCGCACTTCCGCCAGAAGTATACGTTTTTCGGAAATTTTCGTGGGTCCTGAGTTCTGCTAGTTAGCAGTTTTTCGTCTGAACTCCTTATGAAATGCGTTGCTGCGTTATTATTTTCAAAGGCAGAAAATACTCGTAATCTCGTTCGCGGATCCTTATTCTCTAACACGTTTCTCGCCGATCATCTATCGTCTGTTAATCGCTTACCCTTTTACCAATTTAAGCGTAACGGATGGCTGTTCCAATTTCGAGGGCAAGTCAGTGAGCGGTTATTGCTTCTTTTGTAGAATCGAATCCAAGCAATTATGGAAACCAGGCTTAGGCCTTCTCCTCATGCAATCACTATCTCCGCAAATCGGTCATCTTGTAATATTGCTGTAACATCGGACGTTATATTGCTATACCGCTGACACTAGATTGCTTTAAAAGCTAGCACTGACGTAAGTAAGCGGCATTAGTTGTTGATGCGTTGTTGCAGCAATATTTTCTTCAGCTCAACCCTTTTCATTATATTTTGAATGTACATTTAAAGCAGTTGCCCGTCGAGCATGTTTACACTTTTCAGACATTCATCCGGCATAGTCCTTAACATAAAGACATATGATTATCCCTCAATGAAATCCATCACAGCAAACTAATTCCATGCCTCTAGGGTCTTCGCTTCCTTCAAAAGGTACCTCTAACTATCTCAGTCTATCGTCTGCATCCTCCAATTTCGAAACAGCGTTTCCTCAGTTTTCTCACTGGTTTCTGGTTCTTTATAGTCTTCGTCTAGCTTTGCTCCAATTATTCGTCTCAGGATCTACCTTTCAAAGGAATTCAATATGTCTGCGGATGCTTGGGTTATGGTCCATGTTTGACACCCATAGCACAGCACAGGTTGTATCATAGATTTGTATACTTTGAGCTTTATTTTCCTGTGTATGCAGCTGGTCCTCGAGATCGTGAAAACTATATAAAATACTTTATCTGTAAGCTATATTCTTCGGCGTGTTTCGTCTCTTTCATTACTGGTTCTCACTATTTTGGTGCCTAAATACACAAATACACCCACATTTTCGATATTGCACTCATCAAGTATAATATTTTGGTACTTGAGGTATTTCCCCTTGTCTGGGGTCATGATTTTTGTTTTATTCTCGTTGATTTGTATCCCTGCCAGTTGTGTTTTGCTGTTTCAGGAAAAGTTCTTTGGCGGTTGGTAACGACCGTGACAAAATGTTGATATCCGTATAGGCTACTGCTTTGATCGACTTGCCTAGTAATGTATCCCTTGTAGCGACAGGTAGCTTCCTTATGACTATTCCGGACCCAAATTGAATAGCAATGGGGTCAGCCCATCTCACTGCTTTAGTCCGACATTTTCGGCAAAGGGATCGATGAGTTGGTTATTGGTGCGGGCTTGGAAAGTTGTCGCCATTATTGTCATTTATTAAGACGGACTTATTTGGCTAGGACACCAGAGCAAAGGATTATTTGGTCAACCAAAATTTGGTGTACATCTGTGTTGAGCTCCTAGTATTTGTCAAGTAACTCTTTGACTATAAATGTTCGGTTTGCTGTCGATCCACCTGCTCTAAAGCTACCTGGATACTCTTCAATAATACAGTTGGCGTATGACCTGGTTTTATTTTCTATGACCTTTGAAAAGATTTTGTACGCCGTAAAAAGTAGTTATATGCCTCTATAGTTTGTGTTTGTGCTAGATGACTTTGTGGATGGCTTTTGGAACACTGCTGCCACCATATTTAATGAACTCCACTGGAAGCTTATTGATGCCCTGCGCTTTATTATTCTTTTGGGCTTTGACGGTGGAACAAATTTCATCTAGAGATATCGATGTGCTGGAGCTATGCAGAGGATTAAGGAGGTTCTTGAAATATGATGCTCATCTTTCCTTAATCCTGTTTTCATCAGCGATTATGTTGCCGATGTCATCAGGATAGAACGTGATCTGGGGCTGACAACCACGTTTCAGGCATTTCACTACTTTGTATGCTTGACTTCTGTTGTTGCTCGCTAGACTTACATGGATGCTTCTCAATTGGTTATCATTGTATTTTCTTTTCTTAATTTTAGTGGTCTTATTCGTTACTCTTCTGAGAATTTCATAATGTTCTCTCAACGTTCTAGTTTTTCTGGGTAAATATTGTTCATACCATTGATTCTTTTTGTCTAACGCATTCTGGCGCTCATCATCGAATCAATCATTTCTTTTGCGCCAGGGTGGATGGACGATCGTCTATTCTGCCGCGGTCTTAATTGCCGCCTTGATAGGCTGGGACCCAGCTGGTTGTCCAGGGTCCCTGTGAAATTTTTTGCTGTAGACGCCGTTTAGAACTTGTTGATGTCAAATTACTGGGGGATTGATCTTCGCCGAATACATCTTTAACATACGACATCGATAAGTTGATTTGATCATGCAATGATCCGAGTTACAATTGGCCCCTCGCTATATACGGACGTCAAATATGCTCGAGGCCGGCCTTTGTTGTATCAAAACATGATTGATCCGGTTTTAGGTGCTGCAACCCGGTGATACCGAGCTCATTTTATGTATGCGTCAATGTAGGAAGCAAGTCAAACGTGTGACTAGATTTCTGCAACATGCAAAGACAATCTTGCTTTTGTATTATAGTCGTCCGATGTTTCGGAGATGGTTGCAACTAGTTCTTGGAAATTTAAATTATTCCTTGATACATCTGTAACTTCTAGAGCGACTTCTTATGAAGAATTGTCAACCAGCATGTCTGAATCACATTGTACACCTTAAAGTGAATTGGGTAATGCGTCCTAAAGCTTCAACATAACTTTTGAAGGTTTTGAGAGCTTCAATCAGTTCTTTTTGTTCTGTTTACACACCGAATGGATCACAAAAATGTGTATATCGTTCCTTAAACTCGCTAACTAGATTCTCCATATAGCAACACCGCTAATATTCAATTCCAATTCGACATTACTGTTAGGCGGTTAAGAAACTATCGATCTAAATCGGCTGGAGTTTTTCCCTTTCGTGAAGAGTATCCGGCTGAATACCAGTCAAAGAACTATTTGTGAAGAAATCGTATTCGTATCCAAACTTTGCGACTTTCGATGATGTATCATTTGCGTTCCAGCTTCAGACGAACACTTTTGATGGCTTGATCTGATCAATGTGTATTGAGAATTGCCGTTCCATTTAGGTTGCAATGGATTTTATTTTTCTTTGTGATTTTGAGCATTGTTTGCTCCATTTGATTGCTGCACCCCTTGAAGTGAAATGCTTGCTTTTTAAAAATTTATTCTTTGTAACGTTTTGTTCTTTGTAAGCCGGAGGGTGCGATTGCATTGCCAGAAGAGGTTTATTACCGATTCTGCTTTAACAGGAAGTGTTTTCAGCAGCTGGCTAGGACAGGAACCAGATCTGACATGCATATGATGTGATGCTGCGGAGTTATGCTTTGTTAGTGATGCTTGATTTTTTGAAACGTCTTTGAATATAGGATCATCCTTAGAATAAGTGCACCGATCTGGCTGAGCATTTGGTGATGATTTTGAATTTTTCATGTTTGTTAGACCGTTCATCAAGGTCGCCGCTGATGAAGAGGTGTGCTCCTTGCTTTTTTTCTTTTGCGAAATTATGGTGCACAACATTATTTGTTTGCCTGGCAGCTTGCGTATACTTTGATCTCGAGTTTCTACTCCTATTATTGTGTTTGTTTTGTCTCACTGCTACTTCTTGGCGTATTGCTTGAGAATTTTTCGTTAAGGAAGGCTTCAGCGTATTGACCCAATAGCTTTGCCTACACTGAACCTGATGTCATCGTATTACTAGGTGGCGGTAGTTCTGGCTGTGAAATACTTCTGAAGATGTAATACTTATTTGAGTTACTTGGTCACTCTAATTTTCTTGCATAGTTGAACCATTTGCGGTGACTGCAATGGATTATGAGCCATTTTTCTTTGATGGATTAGCTGTTGCTGATCTCTGCTGCTAGGTGAAGCTATGTAATTTCCAGGAAAAACTTCGTATATAGCTGCCCAATTTCTGCCTTGTGTTTGGTCCGCTGCCGCTTCACACGATATATTATCAAAGAAAAATTTCGTTTTGTCATAGCATACTTCGATTGGATCTTCTTCAGGCTATGTATTTGTGAGCTAAGTTCCTGATGACGCTTCAAGTGATAGTTCATATGTTTCCCCTTCTGGCGGCCGATCCTATCTATTTAACAAAATTTTTTTTTCAATGCTACTAAGTTAGATTCAAATTCATAGTATAAATTATATAATCCAATTAAAAACAGTTCCAATTTTAATTTCATTGGTCTATTTACAAATTTAATGCAATTAAATCCAAATAAAATCCAAAATCCATGCTGTAACTCAATTATTTAACGTCGTGGCTCAGTTGGTTGTGGTGTCTTGTGTTTTTTCAAATTAATGCGTATGACATGTTGCGTTATACTTGAAGTGGTGTTGGTGAGCAATTTTTGAGAGTAATTAAATAGCACCGTTACAGAACATCCTTATCTTTTGATTGTTTACTCTCCAACAACGCCACGTCACCGGTGAGGACAAAGATGCAATCTGATCACAATTCATGACTAGACACTATGACAATAAAATCTTTTAAAACGAAAGATTAGAAGTGGTTGATATAATAAACGTTATCCAAAACAAAACTTTTATATTTGACAAGATCAACAAGAAATTGTATGATCGTAGATATATTAACAGAATAAAAGCTACCATAAGAAGGACGTTATATGCCGATTAGAGCATTATACGAGCCACCAACCATTGCTGAGTAAAAAGTCACTCCTAATACAATATCTAATTTAAGCAACTATCAATAAACCTTAGAATTTCTTTTACTTCCGACTATTGATTCTTAAATGTCTAAAACTCAAATAAATGAAAAAAACCTTCTATTTAATGTTCACTTAGCGAATCCAGCGTTCCATATATCCACTCCAGTACTACTTATTGGTAATGCGGCATCTTCTTCAAAGCTATGCATCGGTCAAATAAAACTTTTGCTTCCACATGTGCCTTATTTGATCCCTCAAAAACCGCATTTCGGTCAGATTATCGGTATATGTGGTAGTGGAAGTGGGTAGATTATATGTCCGTTTAGGACTGCGGCGATGGTCTACTGCCTCGGCGGAAGAGGATGTTAAGATCCGCCGAGATTGGCCTTGTCTTGGGACGCGTGAATGCGCTGGCAGGCTAGCGTTGCGGTGTCGTGGAGCGGATTCTTTCCCCCTAGCACATTCGCATTAAGAAGTGTCAAACATGCCGATCGACTGGTGTCGATGCCGAGATAACCTACTAAGGGTTGAAATTGCTTGTTCAAAAAACAAGTTGGGCGGAGTAAAAACGGACGGACTGGCGGAGACTTCGTCGTTACCTGACGATTCTTATGGCCCACAAATAAGAGTGGGGCATCCAGATGGAGGTGATGCCCCCTCGCACCCTCCCAACCGTATCACGACCCAAATGTAGACGTGGCCATGTGTTTCCCATTTGAGTGAAAAACTCAAATAAAAGCACTTTGTATGACTCTTTCCCTCATATGAGAAGCACAAACGTAACCAATTTATGCTATAGAGTTATGCAATGAAATCACATAACCCTATATCATAAAAGGGCACGCGAGTGGAAGGCCACTTTACCCGGCAAGAGCCCCTGCTAACAAAAGAAATGGAGGAGCGCGCCCGATGGCTAGCCCATAGTAGACGAAAAGCCTGTCATCGATGCGGGTCCTATACCCGGTCAGGTACACCGAAATGGATAGACCGAGGGCGTAGTTTAATAATCCATTGTATTATTTATTTATCTCAATTAACATTGACACTAGAAGGCTAACAAGGTTTCGATATCTGAGCTGACAATAAATTATGTGAATGTGAAATCATCTGTTCTAATGGACGATAAGAAAAACGTTTTTCTTATTTAATGGGCTTTTAGACTTTGCTAATATTTAACAACAACTATTAATTCACATATAAATGCATTTGTTTCTAATTTCTCAATTAAATGTTTACATTTATTCGTGTTGTTATCAACATATAACCATTTTTCGTAGTAACTGAATAATCAATTAATTAACTGACACGTTAACTTACATCAATGCGATGTGACCGAATCTCCGTGAAAATGGCATCATATTTAATCAAATTTATATTAATTATAATCTCAACGAATGTTGTTTTCATAATTAAACCGAAACAAAAATATTTCAAATCTAACTTACTTTGATAACGTTGCAAATCTAATAAGTAATATCTTCCGCTCATTGACAATAAACTTCTTACCTTACTTCTTTATCAATGGTATCATGTTGTTGCCAAAGCATCTATAAGACTTCGTGGTAAATCCAGGATAGGTTTTTCGGTAACTCATTGCAAAATACGATTACCGTGCACAAATCATGAGCTGCATCTTGGATACTATCGGAAATTTCTTTTGCTGTTCTACGTATTTAGTAGGCTTGGTGAGCTTTCTTCGGTGATTTATTTGCTGAATGTTTTGATGATGGCCGTTCGCTTGTATTTTTGTACGTTGCCATATCACACGATGTTGGAAGAATCCTATGAATGATGATTTGCATCTTACTCAACACATTAAATGTGCATTATCACATTGGAATTGACGCTTTTGAGTCCAAGTGGATTCGTGACTATCCAAAGCATAACTGCAATTTGTTAAATTAATATTGTTATTGTCTTATCGCGAATTGAGGAATTGTATTTGAACAATCAGTATCTTTGCCTCCTATTTTTGTTTTGCGAGTAGCTCAAGGAATGCAGCAGATAGAGATTAATCAGCCAAGGTCGAATGGACATGAGCACTTTTATCGTAAATTTCCAAGCACTTTACAGAAACAGCACTTTTTGCTACTGCGCTCTATCCACACTGGCACAAGGAACACAACACTAGATATCGGATTGGATGCACTTATTCACCACATTTTAGTCACATTAGATTGGCTACCGGCAATCACGACCATTGCAAAACAAAAATAGTTCCCAACCTTCTTCAATCACACTCGCAGCTGTCCAAGTCTTTGTCTTATCCCACCCATGACATTTCGTTCTATTCACTGCACATGTGATTCGCTTTTCTTAGCGCAGCCAATGCCAGACTTCACTGGAAACAGATTTTCGGGGCTGTCGCGGCACGTCATGCACTTTCCCGCGACATAATCCACCAGAATCACTCATTCCAATTGCTTCCCAGAAGGAACACGCAATGTGTCAAGATTGGATTTTAATTTAAACGAAACGTCGAGAAATACTGCCGGTGATTATGATGTCGATGTGATAATATTCAGTCGAGAATGCCGATTTTTAAGTGAACGGCTAGGTCTCGTTGTGCATGCATTTAGTATGAAATACTCTCAAGCATTCAGCGAAGCTCCTTCTCAATCACACTTCCAACTCCACATTTTGACTATGGACTGGTTCCAAAATAACAGACTTCAATGAGCCTACAGTTGTAAGTTAATTTTCCCAGTTAAAGTTGATGAAAATAATTGAGTTATTTAAAAACATTCACGAGTTATTCTTGTAATATTTTTTTAAACAAGGGAAGATTAAGACAGATCACAATATTATTTATTATAAAGTTTCAGGCAGAAACCAAGAAAAAGTGACTGGTGCAAAGCTGCAAATATACACGATGTCTAAGAATAACTCAATGGCCGCAAATTGTCACTTTCCCTAATTCCCGACTTCAAACCGTTGCCAAGAGAATATCGCCGTCGTTCTTAACGAGAGTTCGATCAGCCTAGTTAGTCACGTATACCGAAACCTTGAACGCTTATAAAAATATAATGGAAAACGTAAGAAAACAAAATTATAATAAAACTAATTTTTCATTATACATTAGATCTTTTATTTATTATGTATGACAGCTGTTTTCGACGACTATTTGCAGTCTTCTTCAGTACAATTATTGGGTTACAAGATTTTTACTTAAGTACATATAACTTTAAAAAAAAGGCAATTATATCTTTGATGTAATTAGGCTAAATAACACTGAATGGCAATTACCTTCATCCGTATTCATTCTTTGTTGCTCAGGTACTTGGATTATCTTTATTGCTTCCATCGCGTCTAATTCTCTAGGACAATTACTGCTCTTAATTACACTTACATCGGCAATATCCATCATGTGTTGTTATTCGATGATGTGTTAAGCTACGGCGGACCTCATGTGCGATCCCGGGTTTTTGGCTGCGATTCGTGCTTCCCTGATATGTTCGTGGAACCTGACCGGGATCAATCTTTTCGTTTGTCCGATATAAATCATAGGACAAATACTACACGTTACTTTGTAGATGCCACTCGTCTCTTCCATTGTTTTTAGATCCTTGCCCGATCCCAATATGTTTCATGCTGCGCATCTGCGACTAGAGGACACCATTTCAATTCCGTGATGTTTGAACACTTGCTTCATGTCTTTTGAATACCTGGAATATGTCACTGATATGCGCTTTGGAGTTTCTTTTGTCGGTTTCAATGTTGTTAAATTGTCCCTTTTTTGTTTTCGGATCTTCTTCTTGATTATTGCTTCGATGCATTTTCCGTCGTATCCATTTATGCTGGCTGTATTTATGATATATTCTTTTTATTTCTTGAATCGCTCTATTGTTAATGGCACTGTCAGTAATCGGTGAATCATTGAATGGTATGCTGCCATTTTTTGGGGGTAGCTATGGCTAGAGTCGCTAGTAATTGTACGTTGGGTACTCGAGGGCTTCCGGTAGATGTCGATTTCAATCCTGCCTTGGTTCCTAATAAGTTTCAAGTCTAAGAATGGGATTTCACCATTTACTTCTATCTCCATGCTGAACTGAAGACTGCAAATAGTAGTCGAAAACAGCTGTTATACAAAATAAATAAAAGATCTAATGTATAATGAAAAATTACTTTTATTATAATTTTGATAACATTAGAAAAAAACTGACTTTAAACGTATATATAATATGGCCATCAAGCCCCAGTCAGTGTTCAATAAATTATTGCAATTGAAAAAGTCGATCGCAAGTATTTCTGAAGACATACGGTTTCTGAAAATTTGCCTCCAAATAAATGTAATTCCAAAATCTCATAAAGTTCTTATTAAGACACATCTCGATACAACAAATCAACAAAAAAATCTAGTGGAGAAAAACTTAGTAAAAAATAGCGTAAAGGGTCTTTATAAAAAATTGGACCATCTCACCCTGAAAGCATATAACACGCATTTATAATTGGCTAACATAATGACTACTCAAAACGAAGATATAGTCATAGCGACCGGAAAGCTCAACACGGCATTTCTATGCGAGAAGTTCAAAAAACGTGGGATCCTAGATAATAAATTAAATAGCCTGAGTAAAAGAACAATTGTTTCTTCACCAAAAAGACCACAATTCATAAAGAATTATATAATAAATAATACAACAACGACATTCAGCCAACAAGAATTAAACGTACTGAATAAAGGATTAAATCATGCAGTAGAACCAATAAACCCCTTAGAAAATATTATTATTGATGTTGAAACGGGAATAAAACACCTAGATAGTGTTGTAAAAGAGGATATTAGGGAAAAATTGACCAAAATATTACTGAATGAAAAACCAAATTTAATATCAGAAAATAAAATCATAAGGCAGTTAAAAGAAAAACCCGTTTTCTATCTAAAAGCTGATAAAAGCAACGCAGTGGTAATAATGAACAAACTTAAGCATGATGAAATCGTTTTAAACACCTTATCCAATGGAAATTATATGGAACTGCGAAACAATCCGCTCCCAGATTCCATAAAACGAGTGGAAAAAACTCTCAAGGAATGTAGAAGAGTGGTAGCCAGTAAAAATTTGAGAATGCCGAATCCATCGCTCCCTCGCATCCGTATTCAACCAAAAACCCATAAAAACGGTGAGGAGGTACGTGAAATTATAGCCGACACGAACTCGCCAACATATAACGTAGCCAAATGGTTAACCAACCAAATTAATGAAATAAATATACCAATAAGCAGTCGGTCAATTAAAAACTCAGAAATGCTCATCAAAAAATTGGAAAAAATAGATGATTTGAGCAACGAAGACATTATGGTGTCTTTTGACGTAAAAGCTCTTTTTCCGAATGTCCCAGTTAAAGAATCATTGTATTTACTGGAAAAGTGGTTATTGAGCATAGAAAACTCTAGTGAATGGTAAGAGAAGACAAAATGCTACCTAAAATTGGCTCGACTATGCAGGAATGAAAATTATTTCATGTTCAGGCAACGATTTTTCAAAACAACGTCCGGTACAGCAATGGGCAACCCTTTATCTCCTCTTATCAGCGAAATTTTTATGACCCATGTTGAAAATATCATTGAAGAAGAAGGTTTGATGCCAAAATTGTGGGTACGATATGTGGACGATATTTTTATCATCATTGCAAAGGAAGAATTGGAAAATACCTTCCAGAAAATCAACAATATCCACCCGAAGATAAAGTTCAGCATGGAGATAGAAGTAAATGGTGAAATCCCATTCCTAGATTTGAAACTTATTAGGAACCAAGGCAGGATTGAAATCGACATCTACCGGAAGCCCTCGAGTACCCAACGTACAATTACTAGCGACTCTAGCCATAGCTACCCCCAAAAAATGGCAGCATACCATTCAATGATTCACCGATTACTGACAGTGCCATTAACAATAGAGCGATTCAGAAATAAAAAGAATATATCATAAATACAGCCAGCATAAATGGATACGACGGAAAATGCATCGAAGCAATAATCAAGAAGAAGATCCGAAAACAAAAAAGGGACAATTTAACAACATTGAAACCGACAAAAGAAACTCCAAAGCGCATATCAGTGACATATTCCAGGTATTCAAAAGACATGAAGCAAGTGTTCAAACATCACGGAATTGAAATGGTTTCTCTCGAGAAATTTACCTAAAAGGGACAATTTAACAACATTGAAACCGACAAAAGAAACTCCAAAGCGCATATCAGTGACATATTCCAGGTATTCAAAAGACATGAAGCAAGTGTTCAAACATCACGGAATTGAAATGGTGTCCTCTAGTCGCAGATGCGCAGCATGAAACATATTGGGATCGGGCAAGGATCTAAAAACAATGGAAGAGACGAGTGGCATCTACAAAGTAACGTGTAGTATTTGTCCTATGATTTATATCGGACAAACGAAAAGATTGATCCCGGTCAGGTTCCACGAACATATCAGGGAAGCACGAATCGCAGCCAAAAACCCGGGATCGCACATGAGGTCCGCCGTAGCTAAACACATCATCGAAGAACAACACACGATGGATATTGCCGATGTAAGTGTAATTAAGAGCAGTAATTGTCTTAGAGAATTAGACGCGATGGAAGCAATAAAGATAATCCAAGTACCTGAGCAACAAAGAATGAATACGGATGAAGGTAATTGCCATTCAGTGTTATTTAGCCTAATTACATCAAAGATATAATTGCCTTTTTTTTAAAAAGTTATATGTACTTAAGTAAAAATCTTGTAACCCAATAATTGTACTGAAGAAGACTGCAAATAGTAGTCGAAAACAGCTGTTATACAAAATAAATAAAAGATCTAATGTATAATGAAAAATTAGTTTTATTATAATTTTGATAACATTAGAAAAAAACTGACTATATACGTATATGTAAGAAAACACCTCAAGAATGAGATGTAACAAGAAACTTTTATTTTTCACACCATGTTGTAGACATAACGTCAGCAGTTTACACCATGGTTTCCGAAAATGCAGAAATGCGATTCTGCTACCGTGAGAAGCCGGTATACGTGGCTCGTGGAGTCTTAATTAAGTTCCCGCGGCGATAAGACGTTTTTAGTTCCAAAATTAAATTAAAGTACGAATAAGTATTTTATGTTTCCAATAAAACATTTGGAACTTAGAATCTTATGTGTTTTTTTTTTATCACGCGTGAAGAGAAAATACATAACTAGTTAGCTTGCCTTCCGTGATGTAATACACCGATGAGGTGTATTACACATCACACACCGATGAGGTGTATTACATCAGCGTTCCCCAACCCGAAATTTTATGAGCAGATTGAAAAAAAAATTTTCGTTTTAACAAAATTTAACTGAAAATCTTTTAAAACAAGGGATTGGAAGTGCTTGATATAATAAATGTTGTCCAAAATAAAACTTTTATTTTTTTTGCCTGTAAAGCAAGCGTTGCACCATCTGAACAATTGGCTGAAGACAGCATTAGGAAGAGAAACAAACAAAATAAAACAATACATGAATTTGACGAGAACGTCCATGAATGAAAGCTTTTTCACATTTCGAGGGAAGTGGTACAAAACAGCAAAGGGGTTGGTAATGGGAAACCCACTATCCCCAACGTTAAGTAAAATCTTCATGGCTGCTTTTGAGGAAGAAATGGAGGAAATGGGAATGATGCCACGGGTATAGTATAGATACGTGGATGATGTTATTGCTGTAATAAATAAAACTAACAAAGATGAACTTTTAACTGAAATCAATAACATAAACAGTAACAAAAATTTTACTCTAGAAGAAGAAAGAGACAATAAAATAGCATTCATGGACCTGGAGCTAATAAGAGTTGGGCTGGAATTTGGAATACATTACTAATGTGTGGTATCAAAAAGAATTTTACTAGGGACATCAAATAATCCAGAAAATCAAAAAATGGCTGCAGTATATGGCGCACCGTCTTATGACATATCCAATAAATAACAACAAGTATAATGAAGATTTAAGTAGCACTTTTGCAGTTGCGGAAATAAATGGATATGGCAAAAAAGTAGTAGTAGCCATACTGAATAAAAAGGCAAACAGAATACGAGAAAACCAAATGACAACATTGTATCAGCAGCAAGAAAACTTGAGCGAAAAACGTTGAGAGCGATTAGCATCCCTACATCAGCAATATTCAACGAAGAAGCATGAAATAAATTGAGTAGGCTCAAATAAACACGCAGCAATTGGAGCGATACTAGGAATGCCGAAAGACCCAATTGAACAAGATGAATCAAGAGGTGTATACAAAATTACATGTCCAGAATTTTAAAAATTCACATAGGACAAACTAAGCGGCTAATAGGAGTTAGAATGAAGGAGCACCTAAGGGAAGCAGAAAATGGACGGAAGCAGGTGAATTGTTGTATCAAATCGGCAGTACCGCAACATGTAATCGAAAACGGTCATAAAATATATGAAGATAATATAGAATCATTTAAAAGAATTAACAAATCAAGCAATTTAGATTGTTATGAAACGATAAATATTCAAAAGATATCTAGCAATCTTAGGCTAAATTTAGATTTAGATAATTAAAAAACTTTTAGAAAAAAAACAAAACCGACTTCGGAATGCCCTAAAAAGGATGAAATAAATTTTATGGAAGCGGTGCCATATCACTTTTTCCCCGATTTTTGTGTGATGGTGCAGATGTTGGTAATATTTATGTTGAAATGGGGAAATTCATTTGGCACCGCTTCCATAAAATTTATTCCATCCTTTTTAGGGCATTCCGAAGTCGGTTTTCTTTTTTTTCTAAAAGTTTTTTATTTCACTCTTTTTAGTGACAATTTTTTTTATTTCAAACCATTCAAAACTAAGTTTCTTGAATACATTGCATCATGTTCTCGTATATTAAAATATAATTTTCTTACTGCAACGCAAAAACCACTACGGCTAAAATCTGCACCGTTCATTGGAATCGAATTTAATTTTCGTACATTTAATCCATGATCTCATCAACGTCTACCTTGATTTTAGATATCATAATAATCCGATATGAATTGTAGCCTTGAAAAATTTTCAAATTTTGCATTCTGATCTTACCCTGAAGCGCTTTTTTATCGTTCAACTTTTGCGACCTTTGAGCGGCCGCCATTTCGTTTCAAATTGTTCGACTTTCGGTTTATTATTGTGAGCTTTGTCACACAATTGAATAAGTCGTTGTACTAGTTTTGATACAAACTGGAGCTATACTATGGCCAGAACAGAAATATTGCAGAAAATTTGGCGAAAATCGAAGCAAAACTGCGACCCCCAGGCACAAATTTCGTTATATCCTGTGTAGACTCACACATACAACCAACCACACTGATACATGTATATATACATATCTATATCTATATATATATATATATATATATATATATATATATATATATATATATATATATATATATATATATATATAGACATATGTATTTATATATGTAAACATAAAGTTCACTCCGCAATCAATCTCATGAAATTTACTTCAAAATATCCTTCTTAACCGCATCATTCGTTCGCGTTTATTCGATACCCATCGCCTTCGTTTTCAATTAACTATGGCACCTAATTTTCATGCAATTTTGAAGAAAATCATATCATATAGTTCAATGAAAACTCGCCTATGCATTTTCATCTTCATCTGTAAAGTTATGATCAATTATAGCAGGAAACGTATCTCTTTTTAGGTTGCGATTCTCGCCGGTTTTTAGTATGGAAATCACTAATTTTAGATTTCTGGGCATATGTTGTAATATACATACGAGTATAATATTAACTGGAAAGTAACGAGTCAACTCTATAATTTGCAATCACTCAATCCTTATTATTTCTTCGGGGAATTTTATAATCCTATATGTAACGTTTACTTCTAAGGATGTAAGAAGGATCCTATACCAAGCTCATTGGTAAGCAAAGAATGAATGCGGAAGAGAAAAGCATCCTGAAATGTTCCCTTTAACTATTGTTGAATTGTACTTATGCCTCATTAGAATTAATTTATTGGTTATTTCCGGTACAAATGATGGACCAAAATGTACCGCTTATGTAGAAAATTAGGGATACTGCTCATTTTTATCATCCGTCACCAAAGGACTCGGTATCTCGAAGAAATCCTTGAACAGTGCCAACTAGTTGGCATTTTCTCGACATCAATGTATCATATTTAACTGTTAATATCTACAGAGCCCCTGAAAGGATTTCAATTCTGTTCCGATACATTTTAGATCAATATGTTATCCTTCATTTGAAACCTCTACAATCAAAATCCTTACACGCCTCGATCAGTTATGCTGAAAAATCGGGGTGAAAGTCGGAATTTTTTAAATTTTAACGCTTAGAGCCCTTTACCGTTACTTGAATTTCTTATCCTTTAAACGAGACCTAACTGGAAGAAAGACGTATCATTTGCCAAAAACAGGACTCTTCTATCTATCTCCGTTTAAAAGCTATGCGTGAACATACAAAAAAAAAAGCAAAAAAAATCGGCTATGCATTTTTATCTTCATATATAAAGTTATGATCAGTTATAGAAGGAAAAGTATCTCTTTTTAGGTTGTGATTCTCGCTGGTCTTTAGTATGGAAATTACTAATTTTAGATTTCTGGGCATATGTTATAATGTATAATATTAACTGGAAAGTAACGAATCAACTCTATAATTTGAAATAACTGAGTCCTTATTATTTCTTCGGGGAGTTTTATAAATCCTATGTTTAACGTTTACATCTAAGGATGTAAGAAGAATCCTTTACTAAGCTCATCAGTAAGCAAAGGATGACTTTGGAAGAGAAAAGCATCCTGAAATGTTCCTTCTAACTATTGTTGAATTGTATTTATGCCACATTTAGAAGTAATTTATTGGTTATTTCCGGTAGAAACGATTGAATAAAATGTACCGTTTATGCAGAAAATTAAGGATATTGATAATTTTTATCATTCGCTACCAAAGGACTCGGTATCTCCATCAAATCCTTGAACAGTGCCAACTAATTGGCACTTTTCGTGCGAAAAATTATTTAAACTCAATTTCTCGACACCAATGTATCATATTGAACTGATCGTATTTAGAGAGTCCTTGGAAGGATTAAAATTCTGTTCCGATACATTTTAGACCAATATATTATCCTTCATTTGAAACCTCTACAATCAAAATCCTTACACGCTTTGATCAGTTAAGCTGAAAAATCGGGGTGAAAGTCGGAAATTTTTTAGTTTTAAGGATAAAAGTCCTTTACCGTTACTTGAATTTCTTATCCTTTAAACGGGACCTAACTGGAAGAAAGACGTATCATTTGCCAAAAACAGGACTCTTCTATCTATCTCCGTTTAAAAGTTATGCGTGAACATACAAAAAAAAAAAGAAAAAAAAAAGAAAATATACGCGATGAATTGATAACCTTCTTTCTTTTGGAAGTCGGTTAATAACTCAAAAGTGTTGAATTTATTAAAATGTAATTAAAGTCTTGGAATAAAATGTAATTCAAACTTTCTAAATAAATAGAGCCGTATAAATAGTTTGTAAGTTAGTAAATATTCCACTGAAGAAGGAAGCGTATTGCTTCCGGAATACTAGTGTTGGAAAAATAAAGAAATATTTTGACCAAAAGAAACGTTTTTACTAGTGAATATGGATCAAAACTTTCATATTTGACAAGATCGACAGGAAATTGTATGATCGTAGATCTAGCAACAGAATTAAAATTACCAAAAGAAGGAGGTTATATGCCGATTAGAGCTTTATACGTGCCACGTACCATTGCCGAGTAAAAAGTCACTACGAATACAAGATCTAATTCAAGCAACTATCAAAAAACCTTAGAATTTCTCTTACTTCCGGCTATTGATTCTTTAATTCCCAAAACTCAAATAAATCAAACAATCTTCTATCTAACGTTCACTTAGCGGATCCAGCGTTCCATATACCCGCTGGAGCATTTCCTTCAAAGCTATGCATCGGTCAAATAAAACTTTTGCTTCCACTGAGCCTAATCTGATCCTTCAAAAACGCATTTCGGTTGGATTATCGGCAGATGTTTATCCCCACATGGAAGTGTCAAACGTAAAGCAAAATGCTATCTAATTAATCAGAATTGTTCTGTATTTGGACCTGGCACTTTCTTCGGCAGCGCCCGCTCCAAGGGAAGACAATCCAGATATTTGTCCGAGGCGGCAAATTTAAAGAGCGGCATTTTGGCTGCTAATGAGGCAAAATTAATCGAAATCGACAATTAATCTAAATATATTCTTGTCGACTTATTCTTTGGCAAAATTCAATGTGCTAAACAAAAAAATATTTTTAACCCATAATTTCTCCTCTCTTTTTCTTTTTGTGAACAACCATAAGAAAGTAGCTCGTTTAACTTAATAACAAAAAAAAAACAGCTGGGTATTGAAAGGTACCCCCGCGCGTAGGCGCATGCTTCGCTTGAATAGAAAAGAATATCATATACGAGAACGATCATTTGTTTTTTTATCTATATCATAAAAGGGCATAGAGAAAATCATCAGTTTCGATGAGCTCCGGTTGCGAAAGAACTACTAGCAAGTGAGAGAGATTTGCTTGCTTGTAGGTTTTCGAGGAAGTGAGAAAAACAGAAGGAGTGTACTTGGTGAGAGACCGTATCGTTTTTATGTGATAAATTTAAAAGAGCTTCTTTGCTCCACAATTGCATTATTCTTCCTCTTAATAACAAGTGCAAATTTGTATTTGAGTGTCCAGTAAAATATTTGGGAGTATATTTAAAATATTTGGCCATATTCTAAAGGTAAGTGCATGCATGTAAGTATGAAGTTTTTTGATTCAATACTGCGTGAGAAGGCGCGTTATAAAAACTTACACGGACAGCCGCGCGAGTTACGATACTTCACGATACTTGCGCTACAGCCCTTCAACTATACCCACATCTTACATCCACTTAAAAACGGTGAACTAAGCATCAGCAATAATTTTATGTTTGCACTCCATATTGAATTTCATTTCATATCATTTTTGCACTCGATATCATTTTCTTTCCACATAATTTTGTACGCTAGCACGTTTGCTGTGACAATAAAATTGTTCAAGCTTTCTATAATAAGTTCAGTTTAGTCAACTTGTAACTCTCAGTTCACGAACATTAAAAAAATATATAATTGAACTTTTAGCTGTTTTATTTGCGAAAAGGACAGTAATCGTAGCTCGCGCGCATACACGCTTTCAACACATGATAGTTGCCTCGGAGGCGCGCGACAAGACACACGGTCTCTCGCGTGGGGATCACATTCCCGTCCGTGGCACATAGAATACACATCCAACCCAACGAGGTTGGCGATATGGGACGTGTCCCCTACCAAAAAATACCACTTCCAATTCAACGGGGTAGACGATATGGGACCGTGTCCCCAACCAAAACCACACTTCCAACCCATCAGGGTTTGTTGATGGAACCAACACATATATTCACACACACAATCATTGTATACTCAAATCGTCGTGGGTTTTTACGCCACAAGGCTTTTCCCACAAGAGCCAATAAAACACAAAATACGATGGCTAAAACGCGAGGTTTTTCGATTTTGTGAAAAACCCCATCCTTTTTCTGTAAAAATGATAGGCAAACGAAACTACGGGGGAACTTCGGATTGCAGGACCTTCCGACTATATATCCGCCATCACCGTTTGCCTGGGAGTTCCTTACAAATTCAAAATCCTTGAAGGTTGTTGCGTGCCATAAATTGAGGTGGTTTCCAGTGAGAAGCATGATGTCAGGGATTCGCTTAACAATAAATTCAGGGAGACAGTCGCGTCGAGGTAGAGTTACAATGGAGTTGACGTTGATCGAGATGAGATGAAGCCCATTCATGGGAATGTGGCTGAATGGCGGGCGGGTTACTCGTACTTTGAGATATTTGAAAGATCTAAGCCTTGAAAAACACAGTTATTTTCGAATCTTTTTGGTTAATTCTTTCCAATAAAGAATTAAGTTATTGGTAGATTTTAGAAAGCAGCTTATTGTTGCTGCTCTTATTATTGCATTTGTATTAGGAAGTAACATGTGATAGAATAACAAGAAGGTAAATTTGACCTAACCATCCAAGCAGTGTAACAATGTAGTGCCAACCATTCTTAATTCATTATTTGGCATTTTTAGCTAATATTAGCAGCGTGGATGGAGAAAAGTGTGAAAAACATTGAATTTAAGCAATGTTACTGGAAAATTCCTCACAAAATGAGCGAGCGAGCGTAGTCAGCTAAGGGACTCGGAGCAAGAGGCAGTGAACAGCGATGATAATGTACAATTGAGTGTTGTTCAACGTTAAGTGCGTTGCTGCCTATCTGAGCAACAGAGTTTTCATGACACGGAACTGTCGAACCATCAGCAAACGGTACCAAATTACTTTGGTAACGATGGTACATTATAGCGCAAGCACCCTTTTCGACAAAACGATCACATTTGACAGAAAATATTATTAGGCAAACCTTAGGAGTTAATTTTCAAGCTGCGTGTGCAAAGACAGAACAGGAATGTTGGAACGTTTTTTTCAACAATGAAATGTTAGGCGAAATACTCACTCATACAAATTCACGAAGCAGAGCAAAAATCCTGGCCTGCCAAGATGCTTATGTAAAAGCCTACATGAAAGAATGTAATCTGAGCAAATTAATGGCATTTTTCAGATTGCTTTATATCGCAGGTAAAGTGCGCTCAGGCAGGCAGAATTTGAGAGATCTTTGGACTTCAGATGGCACTAGCGTAGAAATTTTTCGTTGGACTATGTCAGAATGACGATTCCACTTTATTCAAAGCTCTTTTTGTTTTGACGATCTACCCACATGAGGAATATGGAAATTATTTAATAATTTAACTCTAATTCGAGGCATTTTTGAACCAGTTTATTATAAACTGTCAAACTGCATACAAGTTAAGGAATATATAAATTTAAATAATATGTTCCCTCCACGCCAGTAAAGTACGAAGTCAACTTGACGAATGTAGTTAACTTTAGCCTGGTAAAACATCAAACTAAGCAGTTTCGACGGGGTGGCCACCATCTCTCGTCAGAAGCAGCCAAGGTGTTGCTCGACTGTTTAAGTTTATTACATGACTTGAAAATCTACGCTGGTAAACAGCCTTAAGGATCGTATGCTCAAAGCAGCAAGCCGTTTGATGTTATCAATCAGGCCCGCCGTAAGCGGGTGTGCAAGGTGTGCACCGCATGCGGGCGGCACGTCTTGGGGGCGGCAAATACATATTTAATAAAAATATATTGAATTGATTTATGGAAAAATATTCAACGTAACAAAATCAAGCTGAAATATAAAAAATTTCATCATATGGACACTGAAACTCTAGCAGCACCGGCGCCGTGCAGTTAATATTTCGTATAACGTAAACATTGCTATCCACCAAAATCAAAAGGCGAAATGTGTGTTGGAGTTCGAACTGCCCGAGCTGAAATATAAAAAAATTCATCATATGGACGATGAACCTCTCACAGCACCGGCACCGCACAGTTAATATTTCGCATAACGTAAACATTTCGACCTTTCGGAATGAAAATGCGAAACAAAATGCACGAGGCGGTAGGGCGCTTGAAAATTAAGCACAGGGCAACAAACTATCTGGCCCAGTAGTTCTAAGTGCCGATGGGCACGAGCGTTTTTTAATGTTGCGTCAATTCAGCGGTACCGCAAATGCCATTTAAATACTATGTGATGATATTGGACAGCATACACGGCGGAACGCTGCAGTGCCGCCCGCTGCGGCATCCTAAATAGTATTCCAACAACATTTGTGATGCTGTTGTCGACGAAACGTTGAAATTTGCTCATGTGCACCGACACTAAGGCTCTTGTGCACGGACACGCATGCAGAGAATCAACTTAGTCGCTCGAATTTGTTTTCTTCTCAGAACTATCGTACTACCTATATGAAGTTATTTAGGAAAAGGTTATTTTATCTCGGTGTGGTTAATTCAAGTCGCTTAAACTAGGTTTTTCTCTCAGTCGAACTATTAGTTCTAATGGAAAAGGTTCTTTCATTTCAATCTGCTAATTTAAGAACAAATACTAACATTGTAATTTCATTAGTGAGTGGATTTACGTTTCAAAGTTTTATATCAGTGTTAAATACATATGAAAGTGAACAAATTGCAATTATGGTAAGTGTCTAAGTTTATTTATCGACTTGTCTAATTGATTCCCAGTAATTGTCTGTTAGTTAGCATTTGTAGAACGAAAGTAAAAGAAGTTACGACTTTGCGTTGGAATCTTGTTTAAATTGGAAGTTGGAATCTTGTTCAAATAACCTTTACATTTAAATCAGGAAAACCTTGAGACATTTGATTCATCTGGAAAAATCATTAAAATCAGTTGATAATTAGCAAATATATCGGGTAACGCGTAAACAAGCAAAAATAAATACTTTTTTAGGGTTTTGTAAAATTATTTTACAAAACCTTTCTAAAATCGGTACTGTCTGTCTGTCCGTTGCAGCATATTTCTCGGAAACTGTAGAAGCTAGAGACATGAAATTAAGCAAGAAGGTAAATAAAGTCGGTTTGAATAAATGTTTATAAGGGTTTTAAAGGGAGTCTCCCCATATATTGAGGGGTCGTTATACATTTTCTTTTTGCCAAAAGTATCCTATATACAGTGAGTGTAAAAAGTGTACGTACGACTATAAACGTTCAAGAAAAATCATTATTTATCCGAACGGTTACAACATTTTCAGTATTTTTTTGCACCATAAAATTCTTTTAAGACTAGGGAGTGACAAAGTGTTCAAAAAATCAATTTGAAAAACTTAGTAGTAGCGAAACGTTTGACAAAATATTAATACTCCCTTTTAGATGCGCAAAAAGTCTTCGTACGGTTGCACTTTCTTATAAGTGCATGGAAGAAAAACCGTTAATTTTTCCAAATTTGGGGGGAAAATGAGCAATTGGTTAGTTAGAAGGACGATTCGACCCTATTTAGCTATTTTGAGTGCTACTGTCAAATGGCTTGATTAATGATTAGCCAAAGCAAGCCTTTAAAATGAAAGGAAGCTAGCGACATAGAGAAAAAGTCACCATCGGACATATAATCGTGCGTACACTTTTTACACTCACTGTCTGAGAAGTTTGCGTCCCCCTCTTCGCTAAAAGTCTGAAATCATGCAGGTAGACCTTAATGAGTAAAAAGGCAACAGAAGCCAAAATTCGATCAACTTTGTTAATAATAGTATGATTTTTAGGGTTTTGTAAAAAATTGTTTTAACAATAAAAATTTCAGATAGTATGAGTAACATGATTTTCTTTGAGATCTCATTAAATATTACTTCATAATATTATAAGTACTGCATTGCAGCTTCCACAGTTTTATAAGCTTTGAAACCCCAGCTCGTCAAATATTTCATACAGCTCATGGCTGTATCGAATTCGCCATTGGTCCCCTTCTCGCTTCGCTCCAAAGATTCGCCTCAAGACCCACCTCTTGAAGGCATTCAACATGTTTGCGGATGCTTGGGTGAGGGTCCAAGTTTCACACCCATAGCATAGCACAGGTCTTATCATTATTAGTGCTTGCATATCATAGTATGAGTACAAAACCCTTCTGACACGAGCGTAGGTCTGTCTACCCGACTTGTTTCAATTTGATTGGAAGGATAGTAGGTACTTAATGTCTGACTTTGTACGGCTTCAATTGACGTGTAATGACCTAGAAAATAAAGTTCTTTTGAGTTTGAGTGGAGTCAATATCCATTTTTTATTTTTGACCGAACATGAAATATTTACTTAAAATTTGAGGAACCGCAAAGAAGGAGAAAGCTTTCTGGAGCACGATTTCGGCAGCAAAAGCGAGAAAAAGATGCACGGAACGAGAAATTGATGGGTTCCTTACGAAAATTTTTAAGAAAGCCAGAAAGTAAGAAATCAACACCTCAAGCAAATTTTGATGAAGCCTCAACAAACGCAGCTGTAAATCCAGGAACGATGGAAGTATCTCAAGAAAATTATGTAGATTGTAATCCTTTGTCAGAAAGAGACACTAGTCAAATAAGACAAACCTGTCCTGAAGATGTGGTAAGCATTTTATCGTCATCAGCGGTATGCGACAGTTTATATTTAAATGATGACCCCGGTTTGTGGCCCACTAGATTGACTAGTGATCTTGTTAATATTTTCGTTAGTCGTGGTCCCATACAAGTGGTTAACTATGATTTTCCCCCTAATGACGATGGGAGAAAGTTCAATGACAATTATTATTTCCGAAATCTCCCTAATCGAGAAAAATTTAAGAGAGAATGGCTTGTTTATTCTATTTCAAAAGATTCATTATATTGTTTTTGTTGCAAAATATTTGGGAAATCTTTAAGTAGTTTCTCTAATTTGAATGCATTTTCTGATTGGCAACATTTATCATCAGCGCTGAAAAGACATGAAACAAGCGTGTCTCATAATGACAATGTGAAATCATGGGTACAATTGAATAAAATGTTAAAAAATAAAATCACTGTAAACCAAATGCAACTGAAACTATTAGAGTCAGAAAAAAAACACTGGTGTGATGTGTTGGAAAGAATTATAGCCATCATAAAGTTTTTATCTCAACAATGTCTTGCTTTTCGAGGCACGTCTAAAATTTTATAGCATGATAACGGTAATTTTCTAAAAGCAATAGAAATGATAGCATTATTTGATTCAGTCATGCGTGAACATATTCACAGAATCCAGGCCTCGAAATTTGATTCAAGCCGTATGGCCCACTATTTAGGCGATCAAATTCAGAACGAAATCATTGATTTACTTGGCACCACAATAAAAAATAACATACTAGATAAAATCAGAGATTCAAAATATTTCTCCATTATATTACAGAGCAAATAACTGTGGTGATCAGGCATGTTTTCTTAAATAATGAAACTAAAATTGTTTCAATTTGTGAAAATTTCATTGGCTTCTGTCCAATCACTAATTCCACAGGTGAAGGCCTGTTAAATTTTGTTTTAGATTTATTTTCAGATTTAAATCTTAACCTTCAAAACTTACGCAGCCAAGGTTATGATAATGGCTCCAACATGCGGGGAAACACAACGGGTTGCAAAAGAAAATTTTAGAAATTAATAATCGTGCATTTTACGTTCCCTGCTCGGCTCATGGTCTTAATTTGGTAGTCAATGACGCAGCCAATATCACACACGAAACTGTAAATTTCTTTAATATAATTCAAAAAATTTATGTTTTCTTTTCATCATCTACAAAAAGGTGGTCGATAATTTGCAAATATTTGCCGGGCTTCAAATTAAAAGCTTTAAGTTCCACAAGATGGTCTAGCAGAATCGATGCAGTGAAACCATTACGGTATCATCTCGAAAAAATATTTGATGCCTTGCTGGAAATATCTGATAATGCATCGGCGGGATGGGATTGTACGACATCTCACAAAGCTCATTCCCTTGCGTTGAGCATTCAAAATTATAAATTCATATGCTCAGTAATAATTTGGTTTGATATTTTAAACGAAGTCAATACTTTGAGCAAAATTATGCAAAACCCCACAATGAATACTCAAATCTGTGTAAATTTGTTAGATAAATTGATTATTAAGTTCACCGAATATCGCACGGACAAACAGTTTCAGAAAATATTAGAAGAAGCTACCAATGTGGCCCAAGCTCTAAACGCACAAACAGATTTTCCACCAATAAACACCATTCGCCCAAGACGAAGACCAACACAGTTTCAATATGAGCATAGCGATGAAGTTTTACTAGACACTAAAATCAAATATAAAGTAGAGTTTTTTTGAGAATCCTAGATCAGTCGCTCCTCTCTCTAAAGGATAGATTTGAAGAGTTAAAAACATTTACCGATGTATTTGGCTTTTTAAGCAATAAATTATTTAATTACAGCAATGATGACTTAATTAAACATTGCAAAGATTTACATTTAAAGCTGAAAGATAATTCCAATGGGGAAACAGACATTGACGGTATCGATTTGTAGTAATCTAGGAGCTATGGCTCTAAAAGCAGCGCTGACACAGGCACACAGCACCAACTCAATTCAACAAGGAGTAACCATTCAGTCACCTTCCTCATCGCGACACTCGTTTTTTTTTCGCATGAAAAATAATTAAAGGGAAAAATTTCTTTTGTACTTAACACCCGGGAAACAAAATTCTAAAACTGTTTTAATGTGTAGTGATTTTATTTCAATATCTTTTGAACATAATTTAACTAATTGCGGTGTAATGCAGTATGCAAATGCTTAGAACGAAACGGTTAACCCCTTAAATTATAGGAACGATAAAATCATTGTATCATTTAAACCCCACAAAATTTGTCAAATTTTACCCATTCCAACCATAATATTAATTAAAAATTGTTTTGTTTGTTGGTAATTAACGCGTACCTGTCCTATTCTTTCGATTTATTTCCCCCTTAATTACGCCTAATAATTATAAACATAAATTGCTTTCAATTGAAAACTTAATCGAATCTACACAAAAAAATAAACAATTTCGAATTTTAAAAATAACCGAAATGAGTGTGCATTATCACCACCGCATGTTCACACATAGATGGCACTTTTATTTCCATATGGTACGAGCGAGGTTATTGCGTTTGCCTCGAACATGTTTTCAGGGAACAGTTTCCCATAAGCCGCTTCGTAGAGAAGACGTCATTCGATCAAGTGCCAACAGGGATCTGGTGAAGTGATTTGTGTGCTTGTGGTGATCATTTGAGAAGTATGTTTGGATGGTTGGCGAGGGAGACGTGCTAATAAAACGTTTGTGGCAGAGACATCTTCTACCATCCTGTGGATGCACAGCGGAAAAAGAAGAAAAAAAAAAAAAAAAAAAAAGGAAACTTCAGATATTGCTACTTTTTCTACGACAGTGCCTGTAAAAAAATGATAGCAGCTGCCAATATCGCCATGAGCCATCAGCATTAGGTCCCGAAGTGTGGTGCAACAGGTGGTTGGAAGGCGAGGTGAAGATCGTCATCGTACGGAGCGGCACATGTTGATTGGGAAACGGCGGGACCGTACTCCCTGTTTCTGGGAAACCACACCGTTTGTATGCAAAAAGGCGCATTGTGTATTCAAACATAGTTCAACAAGGAGTGATAAATCAACTGAAAAGTTAGATCCAGAAGAATTAGTCAAATCCCTCAATCCATATATTGACCAACGGATTGCATATAAACGAAATATTAAACATTAAAAGCAGTAGAAGAAGTAGCAGCGAGCCTTACCACGTTCGAAGACCATACGGTTCTGATATTCAAGGAAGTCTATATGTATTTACACTTTGATAGCTGAATTTTTAGATGATTTTATACACCCTTAAGATCTATTCTATGTCTTAATACTCGTGTGTTAATATTTGATATATGAACGCGATTCTTCACTACCAAAAATTCCAGGACTTGCTTACCTCCAAATCGTCAACGAGCGCTCGTCGTCGAGGGAAAGGTACTGTAAGTACCCTCTTAACATTTTTATAATTATATATTTATTTAATTTAACAAAAAAAAAAAATATATCAAATATATATAAAAATTAATATTTATTCCACATAGCAAATTATATTGAATATATATAAAAATTTAATTTATTGAATGATCAAAATGAAAATGTAATAGGACGACAATCGTCCTCCCAATGCATCCGTCTATTTAGAAAAAAAAAAGAAAAAAGGAAGAATCGTCGTATAAAATCGGTTTTTTTTTTTAAAGGAAATAATGATCAATTTCGTATAAATCCATGTAAAAAGTTTTGAAACATAATGTATGAAGGGTGAAAGAGTGGCATCTACAAGAGCTAACCACAATAATTGTAATAATACAGGAAATTGGAGTAAAATGAATTTTCTTCTAATGTTAGTCTTCTTTTAATATCAATTTCCCTCTTTCGATGGTTAAATGCTTTTCAATATGGTGTTGTAAATTGCTGTGCTGATTGCCATAGAATAATCATACTGTGGAGATATATCAATTTCATTACATTGGCGTTTTTCGAATAAAAAACAAAATGATGAATTAAACTGGAAGAATCGGTCTTTTCCCTTCCGGTCTTTTCCAATCGGGTATAGGACCCGGTACGGTGGCAGGCTTCCACCCCAAAATATGAGCCAGCCGCCGGGTACAGAGTAATTTCTTCTTTTGTTTCAGGAGACTTTATGGGTTGAGTGGCCCAAGCCAAGTGCCTTTTTATGGCATCGAGTTATGCCATTCAATTGTATAATTCTATGACATAAATTGGTCACCGGGGTACTCCCCTTCTGATGGGAAAGTTCATATAATTCAAGTTGTATGAGTTTTCCACTCAGAAGAGGAATACCTGGCCACTTCAACAGTTTAACATTGGATTTATTCCGGTTGGGTGGGCATGAAGGGGCTCCACCACCACCCGGTGGCCCCTCTTTCATTTGTGGGCCCTGAATTTACTTGGGTAAAGACGAGGTTACCCCAAGTTCGCCTTTCTTCTCAGGTTTCTCTTGCTCTAGTAACAAGTAGGTCTCCTTCGTGGAGGTTATCTACAATGTTGCGACTTCGGTCGTCCTCTTGATCTCTGCAAGCAATTCGTGAATGCGAAATGTTTTGTAGTGAGTCCTCGTGCCGGGGAAACGAACCCGCCCCACGACACCGCAATGCTAGCCTGCCAGCGCATTCACGCGTCTCCGGACGAGGGCATTCTCGGCAGGAATCAACACCTTCCTCTGCCGAGGCAGCAGAACATCGCTGCAGTCCTTCACGGACTTATTGAACATCCTTTATTCACTACAGATTTATTTAATGAAATCAGAGCTTTAAATTTGCATTTTTCAGAAAACCAGTCGAATGATCCGCAGGCCTTGTTACAATATTTTTTTACTAATGACTTGATTTCAACATTTCCAAACATAACAATTGCGCTCAGAATATTACTTACATTGCCAGTTTCAGTTGCATCTGGTGAAAGGTCCTTTTCAAAGCTTAAAATTATAAAAAACTATTTAAGGTCAACAATGCACCAGCAAAGATTAAGTAATTTGGCTTTAGTTTCGATTGAACATGAAATTTTAGATAGCTTGGATACGAAAAAATTAATAGCAGATTTTGCAAACATAAAGGCAAGAAGAGCTCAATTTTTGTAAATAATACATATTCATATAGCTTTGTGTTGAGTGAAACATTACTATGTATTTAAATAAAAAATAAATTTTGGCCGTTTAAATCGCGTTTAATTTATGTATTTACGTCGTGGGTTCAATATCATAAGGAACAAACGTTTTTGTATATGAACATATCATTAGCCTGGGTATTTTCCGAATACACTCCGTTTGATATCGCTTGAAATGCTTTTTATATATGTAAGCGAGAGTACCTTGTTGTTCCTTCTACCAGGGGGCGGCATAATGGGTATTGCACACGGGCGCACAAACAGCTAGCGGCGGGCCTGTTATCAATCACATTGTACCGCCAATTTCAAACAGGAGCGGCAACATCATGTTTGATAATTGATTTGCCAGTCACAAACTAAAGCTACGCCGGCTAAAAGATCATAAATTGACAAGTGTTAGTACCTCCCGAGGAAAGGAAGCATGTTGATCGACATTTAGATTTCAAAAAGATATAACGCTTATATCTAACGTTCCCAAAAGAAAACAAAGTGGTTCTGCTAATGTTTACATTACACCACGATAAACAAATTGAGGAATCATCAGGCGAAAAGAAAAACCAAAAATAAATACATTTTGTAACACAAAGGAAAGGTACGGTAGGCATTTTGGACGAACTCTTTTCTCTCCAGATAGTGGCCCATGACGATACCTTGTGGCATGTTAAATATGTCAGCAATTAATGCATACATAATTTATAAACAAAACAATAACTAAGAAAACTTGAAGCAAAGAAAATTTTTTCTTTACTTGGTGATCATCATAATGCTCGCAAAGACGTATCAAGTTTGCCTAGAGAGATCCGTAAAAGAATAAGTCAATTCACCGGAGAACTTTCTAATGAGCCACCAATTGAAGCTGCACAGAGCATATAATTGCATATTGTGCCGATTGTACTAGAAGCGGGAATGCTGAAAGTGATAAAAACTTAGACTTTCTTCAATTTTAGCACTTAACAGGAAACAATGTTTTTTTTCAAAAAGATATGATACCGTTGAAAAAAGAAGACTATGTTCCTGTTTTAATCAAATCTTCCAAGCTCTATATTTTTTTCATGCATTTTATTACGTTTTGATAAATACATAGCATGCTCCTAGCGAAGTTCAATTTTTTATTATTTGCCACCGAAATATTTTAATTTATGGACTAATTTTGGTTTTAAATACATCATTCGATATAGTTCTTCGAAATAGGACAAAATTAGACATGAGTGAAAATATGGGTCATCTTGACCCCACTATATAGTCCAATTAATTTAGGGAGATAGTCACGTCGAGGTAGAGCTACAATGGAGTTGACGATGATCGAGATGAGATGAAGCCTATCCATGGAAATGCGACTGAATGGCGAGTTACCCCATATTTGAAGTATGTCATTCTATATATTTCTCAGAAATAGGGCAAAATTAGACACGAGTGAAAATCTGGGTCATCTTGGCCCCACTTTACAGTCCTTGTACAAGTGTTCTACAAGGCTGACGCCACACAGTGGTCAAAAATTCCAAAAAGCTAGGCATAATGCCGAAAAAAATACATTTTTTCCGGACACATTTCAACTTTCAAATGAATGTAGTGGTACCCCTAGCATCGTTTGAGATCGATGGCGGAGGAGAGATTCTCGTCTTAACCTGTTCTTTCCTATTACCTTCACAGACGTCAAACGCATCGATATGTGTACACATCGCGACTGAAGAATTTTTTTTTTAAAGTGTATTGTCTTGGAATGAAGTGACCGAGTCCAATGAAATAACCTGGATTGTTCTCGTGAATGTAAGTACTTCAAAAAATAGTAAAAGATAAATAAATGTGACAAAGATAAAAGTAATAAACTATTGAACAATTTACATGCGGTTTCTTGATCGTCATGTTATTTTCAGATGATGAAAATAGACTTTAGAAAAAAATCTTGCTATATCGAGACTGTTTTTAATTCGGTATGGTAACTGACACATTTTCCTAAAAAATATCTAAAAATTAGCTGCTGAAGTTGCCATTTTGGCCTTGAGACATTATTCCAGGTGTAATGTACAGATGCGCTCTAAAACGCTCATTGTACAGTGCACGTTATTATTACTCTAAAATCGTCAACTTTTTCTTCAACCGTTTAATCAGCTCAAACTAATGAAGAAATATCTGTCTGTTGATTAAAAATTTTGGTCAAATAATTAAAAAATACGGTCTTTATGATGTAACAGAACCTGTCATATTTATTATTATTAATCGGAAATCAATTGTTGTATAAAATTTTAGGATAGTAAATAAGGCAATATTTGTAACCTTAATTTTTTAAGTAGTTGGTTATATTATTAAACAGTCAAAATGTTTCTTATCTGACGGAATTTTCAATTATACAACACAACCTCACAAAATTGAAGAAATGTATTTATCCAGATACTGATCATGGAAATGGAGTCACAAAACAGCGAATTTGTGTAACTAGGAAGGAATTATTTGAACTAATTTCAGACGAAATTTCACAGAGTTCTGATAGCTGGTTCTTCGTTATTGAACAGTCATTTTCTGAAAAACAGAACATTCCATTCACTTTCGACGCAGACTCTAAAATTCGACTCAGAACATTATTTTCCGACTTAAAGAAAAGGTGGAATAATGCCCATAGGACGGAACAAGATTTTTTGAGCAAAAATATTGAGTGGCTTAAAACTAAGTTTGCTTTCACTAGTAAAAATGACGAAAATGTGAGCGAGGCGCGCAACGACCGTGACAACTCTGAAACAAGATCTTCGACAGGAAGCAAAGGCCACCCTTTGTCGAAATCTTCCTTCTAAGAATTGAGTGACCGGACAAAGCGAAAGAGGACAGAAAATATTCATCAACATTTTGATCCCGAAGAGTTAGGTTATGCTACGCAGATGAGCCTCCGAGCCAAAAGAAGAGTAGATGCAGCAAAATTGGTGAAAGATGTTATAGCAGGGAGCTCGTCTAAAACATCAAAATACAAGAAATATCTTCAAGAAAAACCCGAAGAAACCCTCTCCGGTGACGAAGCTGTCGCATTCATGATAGAAAATAATTTATACGAAGACCAATATATTGGCATATGACCTGTAAGTCTTGGAAAGAATTGTTTTTTGTACCCTCTATACCATCAAATTCTAGAAGCTAAAAAAGGTTTTATCCTTCACCGTCAGAAATTATTGTCACTGAATCGAGTGCAGAAATTAAATCACAACCAGTAAAAGATCACATAGTCGGACGATTGTTATTAGTACAAGCGGACGTTATCAAAAGTATCCCATCAGAAAAAAATGTGATTGAGGTGTGATAGTACATCGGGGCAAAGTACGTACAAACAAAAGTTTCACGATGATGATGGAACTAAAACTGGCGCTAATATTTTCGTTACTTCATTGGTACCTCTGCAGCTCGTTTTTGCAGATGAAATTGGGAATCGTGATGCAGTTTTGTGGAAAAATCCATGCCCTTTGTTTAGCAGGCCGATAAAATCACAATTTTGACATGAGAGTGCTGAATCAACGAAAGCAGAAGTTGGCTATATTAAAGATCAAGAAAGAAATTTGGTATCTTTTCGAACGGTTTTTGACGGTAAACAAATAAACGTTTCATACAAAATTGTTTTCTCTGCAAATGTACTTCGAAACAGTTCAACAAAATTGATGAAATGTTACAAAAAAAAAGAAGATCGCTAACATGTAGAATTTGGGATTTCATCCTTACATGCATGGATTCAGTTCTTTGAGTGCCTATTGCAAATTTCGTACGCATTGGATATTCAAAGTTGCCAGTGTCCCAAAGTTGACATAGTAAAAGCACAAGCTGTGAAAAAAAAACATTCAAACTGTTTTCCGGCAGCAATTAACATTGTTAGTAGATGTCCCAAAACAGGGATATGGAAGTTCTAATGACGGAAATATTGCCTGCCGTTTCTTTGAAAATTCTCGTGTCTCAGCGTCCATTACGGGAATAGAGCAAAATTTAATTGAGAGATTCCATGTCATAATTCAGGTCATTTTGTGCGTTTTCGATATAAATGTAGTGAAATTTGAGTATAAGAATTTGTTTACTGCGCGGAAATTTGTTGAGCTGCATTCATGGTACTACATGCCGACTAATATGCATAACCTTTGATAAATGGGTCACAAATCATAGAGTTATCCTTGTTGCCTATAGGACAAATGTCTGAAGAGGCTCAGGAGTCATGCAATAAATTCATCAAAAAGTTACGACAATATTTCAGCCAAAAATGTAGCAGGACTAAAACTACGGAAGACGTTTTTTGAAGATTATTAGTTTCATCCGATCCTCTCATTTCGAGCCGGCGAAACCTGCCCGCGAAGCTAAATGAGATCATTGTCAACTGAAGTGATAGGGTTGTTAAAAGAACCGTCAATCGAACAAGCTAATGTTGATAAAGCAGATCACAGTGTTGGGTACTCACCGTTCTGCGTGTTTATGTCAATGGATTGGATGATTGAAGCAGGTCATCTGGTCGCCAAACTTGTCTTCATCCTGATTAGTGGTTGCTCCGCTCACCGCGATGCAAGGTAGATGACCTGGAAAATAATAAAACCCCACAAAGGATCGGACTTATTATATAATAAGATATAATTATCTGATGTTGTCAATTTGATTTGATCTGATGCACGACGCGAACTTATGTCAACACAATTAATTGTCACACTTGACATACTACAAAATGTCACAGGGTGCCCGTAAACTATTAATATCGCAGAATCACGTAATTGTTTAGAATATTATAAATTTAGTATAAGATTAAATTTTTGCGGGAAAAAAATGTACCGAAATTTTCATCAAACGGGAAATTCTTTGAAAGAGATTTTTCCATTGTTCAGTTTTGCATTGTCCGTTCACCAGTCAATTCGATCGCGATATAGTATATAATTAGTTGCAAGTTTTTCAAGTCGCGAATTAAACAGTGTTGTATTGAAATACAAAATTGAAAATATAGAAGTTTAAAGTCGAACTATAGTTTTATCGTGAAACACACAGTGACACTGAATATGAGAGTGCTTAAATTATAATTTTTGCCTAGAAAGTACGAGTGTGTTCAAAACGCATTCGATTTTTTTATAAATAAATATCAATGATAATTGACTGCAATTTTTCTTTGAAGCTAATATTGTATTTAAGTCCACGACCATAAAAAATATTGACGCGTGTTATCGTTCGCGGCCAATAATAATTTTAATGTTCCGGGAAAGTGAAAACGCAATGTCTTTTAAATAAAATTAAATGAGTTTATTTACTAAAAATGCACAATCACTCATTTAACTATTTCACAAACTGTCTATTAATTTTTATTTCAACTGTTTATCACTTCAATATCGCTTTTCACTTCGCACTCCACATTATCGCAGTTTACTATATCGCGGTTGAAATGAATAATCTCCCCATTCATTCAGCTCGCCTTTATATAGGGTCTCTAGCCGTTCAATCCATTTCCCGTACATTGGCGTACATTTTTTTGGGAGAGCCATCATCAGATTCGATATCAGCGACCTCGAAAACCCGTAAGTCATGACTTTCTAATGGAAAAATCAAAATTTGCGACTGTCCTCCACCATTTTGTATCCACCATTTTGTTTTTTGAAAAACGAAAATCGGATTAAAAAGATTCATCGCAAAATCATAAAATTGATAAATTATGGCCAGCTTTTTGGGATTTCCGACCACTATGCGCTGGGCAAACAATGAATTCAGGATGATAGTCGCGTCGAGGTAGAGCTACAATAGAGTTAGCGTTGATCGAGATGAGATGAAGCCCTTCCATGGAAATGTAGCTAAATGGTGAATTACTCGTATTTTGAAACATTTGAAAGATCTAAACGTTGAAAAACAAAGTCAATTTTCGAATTTTGTGTGTTGTTCCTTTCCAATGAAGAATAAAATTGTTGGTAGATTTTAAGAAGCAGCTCATTGTTGCTACTTACATTATTTACAGTATTGTCTGCTGGTTCTCTAGCGGCCAGTACAAATTATCTCATCTTTCCCTGGCTTTAATAAAATGGGAACATGTTTTTCATTAGTTAAATGTGGCTGAATGGTGAGTTACTCATATTTTGAGACATTTGAAAGGTTTAAACGGTGAAAAAAAGTTAATTTTCGAATCTCGTTTGGTGGTTCTTTCCGTTAAAAATTTAAGTTATTAGTAGATTTCAGGAAGCAGCTCATTATTGCTACTTACATTATTTACAGTATTGTCTGCTGCTCCTTTAGCGGCCAGTGGAAATTTTCGCATCTTTTCCGGGTTTTAACAAAATAGGAACATTTTTCATTGAATAGAATGAGACCAATCTCTTTGGTGCTGCATTTGTATATCTTTTTCTGAGAGCTAGACATGTCAAATAATAACAATAAAACAAGCTATCAGTGTTGTATAGGTATTCATTTCGAGTGAATGTTTTGGCTTTTGAAATTACATAATAGTTTTTGTGCAGATATGAACTCGAAAAGGTGCGATCAAAGTTATTTGTCATATTTATTTTTTCTAATATCCAGTAGTTCTTTGTTGCCAATGGGTCTTTTATAATAAATACAACCTAACATTACAATAATGGTTGAAGTTAGAGTTAGTTGTCACGTCATAAAGTACGTTGTTTCCATTTAGGAACACTAGGTCTAAGATCCGATACTGGTTTCCATTTTGGGAGAAGATAAACTGACTTTGTAGTTTTTTCTACAACTTACTGGTTTGGAAACTAGTTTATGATTTATGCCTCATATTTTATTGTTTTTCAGAAGTCTGACAACACAAGAAATTCAGGGCATTCTTGGAGGAAGTGATGATTTTAAAGCAGCTGATGTTTTCATGATGGGTCTTGGACTGAGGAGGGCAATGGTGATGAAGAGAAACGATCACCTAGCAATCTATCTGGTAATTAACCTTCCTTCACAGCTAAACTGAGAGTGACTATCAGGGAAGGTAAGGAGCATTTACTGGGACTGGAATGTGGCACATTGGTAACTCTCGAACCAGAACCCTTAACAAGCAGCGCTGATTGTAAATCAACAAACATTCAGAAATCCGAAAAATTAAAAACATCTCAATGGAAAAAGTCGATATTCAACCAAATTGTAAATTCTCTATAGAACCTGATCAAAGTGGTGCACCATCAGATCCTGTTGAATGTTTTGAATTATTTTTGATAGGGAAATATTGGATCACTTAGTGAAAATGTTTCCGATTTATGCAGCATAAACAGGAGATTACGCATTTGAAACAACAGATGAAATCAAACGCTTTATTGGTATTCGTATTTTATCTGGATACATTTCCGTACTACCATGAAGAATGATGTGGAAGGTAGGGTCAGAGTCATATCACAAATTCGTAAGTAATGCTATGAGGCGAATTAGTGTAATGAAGTTGGATAGTAGCAGGTTCCTGGTGCGGTACTCCTCCAGGGTGATCCTCTTCTTCCTGTTAAACAAAGAAGGACATACAATCTCAAAAGGGAAGAATCGCTAAGAGTGGAGATACCTAAAGCAACTTCCGAGTTGCTGCATTTCTGGCGCAGTCACCTTGCGGTTCCTTGCTGCCTCTATTGTTTTCGCAAAGGAGTTGGAGGAGGAATTGCTTGCCACTAGAAAAAGCAAGCTTGCCTTAGTTCTGCCTCTATACGGCAATACTCTGTCGTTCCCTTGCCACCACTCGGCAAGTCTGTTAAGTACCCAAATCTGTTGCCACCAATACGGCAACTGCGAATGCCACAATTCGGCAAGTCCGATAAATATTTGAATCTGTTGCCACAAACACGGCAACTACGAATGCCACAATTCGGCAGGAGTGAAACAACTAGTTTCTGGATTAACAATAATCATTTCTTTATTTGCTACAACTCTTATATAGTAATTTTTCTTATCCCTACTTAAAATAATATCTTTCCCACGATACGGGAACGTCGTTGAACTGACCTAATAATATATTGCTCATGAAAGAAAAAAATATCAATATACTTGACCTACCCAATACTTGCATTATTCATCCACGCGACATGAAACCAAAACTTTACACCATAGGTAAAAAATGTCAATACAAATGACCTACTCATAATTTATTATGGTTCATGCGCTACAAAATTTGATCGCTTTCTTTAAATGCTCATTGAGTCGCGTGGATAGATACATGCACACATATTACTTGTGGGCATGTACGTAGGTCATAGAACCACTTGAAAATTTCTTCTATTTCTTTAAACGCTCATTGAGTCGCGTGGATAGATACATGCACACATATCACGTGTGGGCATGTACGTAGGTCAGAGCGCTAACCACTTGAGAATTTCTTTTACACGTTAAGATTTTCTCGCGGGTAACAATTTAGGCAATTAATTTTTTCTTTCTTCTAAATGAATTTTCATTGTTGATGTACTGATGATACTTGATTGTTCAATTTGGACAATTTTAGATAAGTAAATAAGAGTATCATCAGTATATCACATTAGATTCAAGATTTAAAAAAAAATTATACATTCGACGTAGGTGAAGTGAAAAGTTTCCGGCCTGACCAAGAGATGGCGCCACTAGGTCCTTTTTTGGAGCGGCGTCCTACAGTACCATTCCTAATGAGCTTGTATGTACAGTTTCAGCTAAATCGCTACGTTAGTTTGCGTTTGAGAGCACATTGCACGAGACGCTTCCGTTGTTTTCGTGAAAATGAAACATTGGGAAAACGTGCTGTCATCAAATACTTCTATTTGGCAGGTTTCACACCAAAACAAATAAAAGAAGAGATGGATTCAACACTAGGAGACTCCTCCCCATCATATTCAACTATTAAGCAGTGGGTTTCTGAATTTAAAATGGGTCATGTGAGCACCTCTGACGAACCTCGCTCAGGACGTCCCGTTGAGGTCACAACCTCAGAAAATCCATCAAATAGTGTTGGACGACCGTCCGTTTTTTGGGATGCGAGAGGAATTATATACATTGATTACCTTGAAAAGGGTAAGACTATCACTGGTCAATACTACGCAGAGTAATTGCAACGTTTGAAACACGAGGTGCAAATCAAACGACCTCATTTGACGAAGAAAAAAATGTTGTTTCATCACGATAACGCACCAGCGCATTCGTCGATTTTTGCCATGTCCAAAATCCATGAATTGAAGTTTGAATCGATGCCGCACCCTCCCTACTCTCCAGACTTAGCCTTCAGCGACTATTGCCTGTTTCTTAACCTTCAAAAATGGCTTGGCGGTCAAAGATTTAAGAGTAACGAAGAAGTTATCGAAGCTGTAAATCAGCATTTTGAGGAGCTTGACGAATCTACATTTAAAACTGGTATAACTAAATTAGAACACCGTTATGAGAAATGTACCAGTCTTGATGGAGATTATGTTGAAATAAAAATAATTCAAAAATATCGTTTTTCTTGGTCAGGTCGGAAACTTTTCAAATTCAAGTCGCGATATTATTGTTTTGATGCGTTTTCACGTGAAATTTCGGGGCGGGAAAAAATCAGTAAACTAAGTAGTAAAAACCTGGGAGTTGCTTTATTCCCATGATCGCATAATTGCTATACCAGGAAAGTGCCGTCACCCCCAGAAGCTTTTGAAACAATGCAAAATATGCAGTAAATGTCGAAAAGAAACCTATTTGGTGAAGAGGCTTCAAGTGAAAGGGTAGATTTGCTAGGTTGACTCCGCTAATAAATTTGTTAAATAAAAAAGCAAATTTGGTTGGAAAACTTACGGTTGATGAGACCATGGTACCGTTTTACAGAAAACATGGAGCAAAACAATTTATTGAGAGAAACCCCACCGGTGGTGTACTTGTGAACCATTAGAGTATTTGATACAATTTCATCCCAATACAGAAAAGGATTCGCAGACGTTGGGCTTGGCGAATACGTTGTTATGCCTCTTGTCGAAAAGTTACCTCCAGCACCTTATAAAATTTTCTTAGAAAAGTTTTTTTCAACCATCACACTAGCAATAAGACTCAGAGAGAGGTGAATGGGCTATACTGGAACTATCTAATCAAACAGAATCCAAAAATGCCTAAAACCAGTGAAATCGTACATAGAAAAACAAGAAAGAGGTCAGTATGATTATTGTATTGAGTTGAATTCTGGTTGTCTCATGGTTGTGTGGAACGATAACAAAGCTGTCCATGCCAGATCCACATGTGATACTTTACATCCCGGTGCCCAGGCAAAATGTTGATCTCAAAAAGATGAAAGAAAAGTCATCATACCCCAGCCAAATCTTTTCGCCTGCTATAGTAAAAGTATGAGTGGAGTTGACAAAATGGATGAGAATAATCATATATCATATTACAGAATATCATTCGGTTAAAAAAGTGGTTGTGGCCAGTTCTTGCTTTTTTGTTTAGATGCAGCAATACAAAATACGTGGCACCTATATAGAAAAAGGAGTGACAATGAACAATAGAGTAATTTTAATTTGAGAAGGAGGATAGTAAAATGTTACTTGCAAAAATATAGAACACCTGTTTCGTTGGGAGGCCGCCTTAAAACATCTGACATCCATTAGGTGCGCTTGTGTGAACCATTGGATGGTGGATTCACTGAACATAAATCGTTTTACATGATTTTATTTTTTATAGAATTTTTTGGGGGAAAATTAGGTTTACAATGAACTTACTTATTGTTGAATCTTACCTCATATTTTGCATTAATGTTCATCCTTACCTTCCTCCTGAAAACTTAAATTATTTTAAATGCATCGATCCCTCCATAAATTATATCAATGTATCGATCTATCGATATCGTCTACACATCCCTTTACTTACCCCAACTCCAACTCAGCATTTCCGTCCTCGACTTGTCATCCCATACATTGTATACGTTTTCATTTGTCATCACATTGTGGATAAACTGTAATCAGCATCCATGCACGCGCTCCACACGTCAGCAAAATTGCAGACACTTGTAACCCAAGTGATCGTTGGCATCCGCGATATTGCGACCACAACACATGCAAATGTGCAAACGCGCCAAATTTCATTGTAAGTGGATCCCGTGTTGGGTGGTGAATTTGTCCTATCGTAAGAAATTTAAATGGAAATAAACTCTCAGTCTAAATCTAACCAGCATTCTATTCACTTCGATAAGGCAGCGGAAAGTAGTAAAGCAGCAATACAGAACATCTTCGGCAAAGGTAGCCGAATCAGTGCCCGGTGGAAAGGAAGGATTAAGTGCAAGGTGTGGTGCCATTTGACGTGCTTCCCAAAGTGTGTGTGTGTGTTTAGTGATCTAGTGCGCGAGGAAGACCTGCACGAAAGGAGAGCTTGGTACTGCACCAGGACTCATATCTGGACAGTCCTAGTGGTGAACTAGGACGACTCGAACAAATCGTGCCAGGTCCCTTCAACGCAACGGCAAGCAGGACATCGCACGTTAGAGTCTGGTCCTGTACCAGGACTCGACCAGCGGACAGCCCTAGTACTGCACTAGGGCAACTCATCCGTGGGTGTCCTGCCCAAGAAACGAGGAAAAACCCTCGTTGTTACCACTGATGTTTAGTTACCAATACCCTCTCGTGCCTGACGCTCCCATTTGGGAGCATTGAATTTTCCCAAAAATGCAAATTGGAAAAACTTTGAAACATTTAGTACAATGGTACTACTACTAAACACCTTTAAGTTGATAACCACAATCTTTTGTGGAAGCTTTTAGCTCGATATAAGTTGCATGTTGGGCGTGTCCCCACAATTATATAAAGTGTCTAATGTACACCGCGGGATCAGAGTCTTATGGAAGCATTCGTCGCGATCGGGTCGTAAGTTACCTAAGATAATATTGTTTAAAAACGAATAGTGTCCAACTACTACAGTGAAGTGATTCAATATCGAGGTTGCGAAAAAGTGATCGTATGTGTGTGCAGCTCTTGTTCCTTCGATCTCACGTGTGGTTAATGAACAGTAGTGTAGAATCTGGGCAACCAAGTGCCGAGTGTTTACACCCGATAAGGGAAAAAAGTGACACCAAGACGGTGTATGTTGGGAAAAGTGCACGAACCGCTAAGTGATAATGAAGTGGAAGGAAAAGCGATAGAACCGCTATAAGTGTGATGCAGAGACAGTGTGTGCAGGAAAAGTATATGAAAACGAACGGAAAAGATACGCTAAAAAAAGTGGTGTTGGTCATTTTAAAAGAAAAAATGGATGGTCATTAATTATTTAAGATAAATAAACAGTTAGTGACGGTAAATCAATCTTTGAAGGACAAAATTGAGGAATTAAGGAAGAAGATAAAAAGTTGTGAAATGGATAAAGTATGCCGAACTGAAAGTGAAATGGGAGAAAAAGAAGTGCTGAAAAGTGAATATATAAGACATAATGTACAAATTACGCAAATGGCGGAAGATGTAGCACACTCCAATTAGCAAAGTAAGCATATCTGAAGAGACTTTAACTCTTTGTGTTTATAATTGATATCAGGTTCCATGATCTTATGTTTTGATTTTCGAAGACTGCTTATCTAATGCATTCTTCAGGAAAGATTGAGAGTGGTCCTCGATAGATTAAAGTAATTATAACTTAGTTAGTTCGTTCCAAGATTTACAACGACTCGCATCTATACTGAGTGATCTTAGTACTTATTTTTTTTGGAATGTAGTGGTCCGTTACATCCTTTTTCAAATGTGTAAATATTATAGTGTTCACCAGATAATTAAATAATGTGTTCGCTAAATACAAATAATAAATTAGATGACTAAAATAGTTATGCCCTTAATTAAACATTTACATAAATTTGAAAAGTGTAAATAAAGTAATGTAAATAAACATAGTGCAAGTTATTAAAAGTGTGTTTCAGTTTTATAAAAGGAGTTTTCCAAGACAACATCAAAGTGTTTAATTCACGGCCTAAATATTCACTCCATAAAGTAGCGAATGCATCCGGGTCATGTCGACATCAACCACTTCCACCGCCAATACCAGGTCCATCAATGCCTATTAACATAGCTTGGCCAGCATAAGAATATTCGAAAGCAACTCAGTTACAATTTTCCCAATCAACACAATTGCACATTCTGAGACCAATTGTTAAAAATTTACACAATATTGCTGATCAATACAACTGCACATTCAGTTGCATTGATCTACGTTAAATACTTCTATGCTGATAACTTAGTTAAGCAATTAATAATACAAAATGCATTGTCTAGGTCAGAAAATTGTTAAGTTGAAGAATGATATGTACTTCGTAGAGAATCAATAAAAAGTAGTTCATAAAATGAAAACTTCGTTCTTTTTTATGAATGAAGTTAAAAATTCACAAACGTCCGGTGAGTGCATTACTTGCATTCATTAGGAAATTCATAAAAAACATAATAGAGCTTTGGGAAAGAATTCACCACCACCACCACCGACCAGTTTGATTTAGACCTTCATCGTCGACGGTTGCTTAGTGCGAATAGTCTTCATAGAAAACGTATAGTGTAGTGGTACAGTGACTAGCTTCAACGCGCGATTCAATAGAACAAACGTTTTAAGTGTGCGTGTATGTATGCGAGTTCATTGCACCATACAAACAGCAATCCAATTGAAACGAACAAGAGCCAGGTGCAATTCAAGATTCTTGGGTGAGTGTGTGTGTACTCGCTTTACTTAGATGTAGTTAGTTTGAAGTACGAACAAATACTTGATTGTCGGACTCGGGTAATCAGCTCTGCTCGGAGCAGAACATTTTTAGATAGTATTAGGCAGAACGGAGGGGACGATGGGACCCAGAAATATCCCAAAGGACCAGCAAAATATGGGTTTTCTTGAGCAATTATTGGAGAACCAACTTGATCAGGTTCTCAAGGAGCTTCAGTTCACAAGAGAGCAACTTCAGAGCTCTCAACAACAAATACTGAACGTTCAGGCCGAGCTTGCGGAACAACGCAGGAAAAATGACTAGCTCTTGTTGAAGCTTGTAGAGAAGACGTCGCCCAAAAGGGTACGAAAAAACGAACTCCCCGACTTCCTCGACCAAACAGGCCTCCTCTTCAGAAGAGGAAAAACAAGAATCGATTGAATCGGTTTCCGACGAAGAAGTGGAGGAGCAACTCTGTGAAGAGGAGACAGAAGAGGAACCGGAAGAAGGGACATTTCCAACCCTTCCTCGCCCAAAACCCGCTGTCAGTTTCCCAGAAATGAGGATAATCCCCAAAACCAAACCTCCGACATCTTCAGCTCCGGCCATTCCCTCTCCACCAAAACCAGAGCAGGACAACGAACAGAAACGAACAGTACCGATTGTATTACGTGAACCTGAAAAATGGATGAGCTTTTCGAAGATGTTACGAGACAAAAACATAAAGTTTGTTTCGGCAAAACGTGTACACCTTGGTATACAGATAATACCACAGACTACAACTGACCATCAACAGATGACGAAACTACTGACCAAACAAAAACATCAATACGATACGTACTATCTGTCGGAAGACAAAAAATTAAACGTGGTCCTTCGTGGACTACATGGCCTCACCTGCGAAGAAATTAAGGAAGACCTCAAACTACAAGGCATTCACCCATTTGAAGTTTTCTTCATAAAACTACAAATTGGTCCATCAAGACTTGTCAAAGTCCTCCCCGCAAAGGAGGAAACTTCTATTTTTAATATAACCGCGGTTTGCCACCTGATCTGCAAGGTGGAAGCTTTGAAGCCTAGAAATGGTCTAGCGATGTGTCACAACTGCCAACAATTTGGTCATTCCTCGGGCAATTGTCATGCACAGGCCCGGTGTGTTAAATGCGATGGCATGCATCACCACAAAGACTGTATCAAGGCGAAAGATGAAACACCGAAATGTGCTAATTGTAAAGGAGAGCATCCGGCCAACTATGGGGGTTGTCCAAAAAATCCCAATAATATTAGGGAGACGTTTGCACAGATGGCTGCAGAGAAAAATCCCAACACAAACACAAGCCTTCTTACACCTGCAAAAACAAACAACATCTCAACACCAACAGACAAAACACAATTCACCAAAAAACAACCACAAATAACACACAACACTTTCATTCCACCAGACGTGGGACAATTCTTCGCCTCAATGCAATCTCAGTTTCAGCTGATGATGCAAGATATGATGGCGAAGATGTTGCAGGGAATGTTCACTGTCCAAAACATGACACCAAACACGAATAAACAATAATGGATCCAGTGAATCACATTTCCATACTCACGTGGACTGCAAATTCCTTGCTTCTGAAGGTGGGAGAGTTTAAACAGTTTATACTAGATTATAAACTTGATATTATACTCCTCCAAGAAACCTTTCTGGAGCCCGGGATTGGTTTCCACATCCCTAACTACAGAAACGACAGAATGACTGATAGGGGAGGTGGAACATCCATTCTCGTGAGAAGATATGTGAATCACCACATAATCACAACACCACAAATGCAACGAGCAGAAGCCACCGCCATTAAAGTGCAAACGCCCACCTTCGAATTTATCGTGATTGCTTTGTACAAAACAAGGTAGTTGTGCCACCAATCCATGGACGAAATGGCCTCAAATTCGACAATGCAGGAAAGGCGGAAGACACACTAGAACTTCAGTTCCGCGAAAACATCTTCCAAGAGGAGGACATTGACGGAGAAGACCAAATTTTAAATATAGTTCACGAGATAACACACACGCAAATCCAGGCAGATAGTACACTAAAACCAATCAACTTAGAAGAGACAAAAGACCTTATACTAAGACTCAACAAACGTAAAGCACCCGGTTTTGATACACTGACAAACACGACGCTTAAATGGCCACCTGACAACCTGCTACTGACAATTACCGACGTCATTAACGCAATCTTTTGTTTGTGGGGATACCCCAAAATATGGAAGTCGGCAGTAGTAATAGTTATCCCCAAACCAGGGAGGGGTCTTACTTTTCCAAAGAATTGGAGGCCAATCAGTCTCCTCTCATCACTATCCAAAATAGCTGAAAGGGCTATTCTTAAAAGACTTCAAAATAATATTACCACAAATCAAACTCTTCCTGACGAACAATTCGGATTCAGAACAGCTCATTCCCCAGAACTCCAGCAAACAAGAGTGGTCCAACATATAAGAAACGGGATGAACCGCAGGAAGTCAACGGGCTTAGTTATGTTTGACATAGCGAAAGCCTTTGCCAAGGTCTGGCTTGCAGGACTTATCTTCAAAATGTATGAACTCAAAATACCCCTCGCGTTAATACAAATAATTCATTCATTCCTACAAGGCAGACCTTTCCGTGTCAAAATTGACAACTTCTCCATTTTACCAGACATCAAAAACAAACAAGAAAACCCTCCAGGCACTGCAAAACAGGGCCATAAGATGGATCTTCCAAATCCCATGGTATATTAGAAACACTGACACCTACAAAGACCTACGAATCGAGACTATTGACAAATATATACCCGACCGTGCTTTAAAACTTGTTGACAAAATAGACGAGCACTCTAATAAAATCTTGGGACTTCTAAAGATTTTTGAGAGGGCACGAGTGACTTACTCGAGCCTCCGATCTATATTAGACAATACAGAAACTGACTCTTAATCATAAGTAATAGTGGGTGCATAGGCACAGACAAGAATGCTCAATCGCACTAGCTCCAAGGACCCCCCCCCCCCCCCCAACTCAAAGTGACAAGCGAGAGGAAAACATTCATCTATTTACTTCTCGTCGGTGAGAATGCGTGTGCGCTTCCCCTGTCGATAACTTTTCATGGGTCTTGCACCGCACCCTTTTATCAGGATGGTGGGACGTGTGTGTTTAAAGATTTCTCTTTATAGTGAAATTTTTTGTGCCAATCGATTTAATTGACTTGCCTTAAATGTTAATCATACTTAATAATCAAAATTGCAGGATTCATTACCGACAACTTTGAGAATTCATTTTGCACGTGCAACCGCTTACAGCATCGTTAATCGAATGAAGTGAGAAAGTTCCCTATACGTAGGATAACAGATAGAGAATTGGAAATAAATAAGATCATTTGCTGTACTTAGAGAGTGGGGTGAACGAATTTTTAATTACATAAAGCTTTGTTGCATGGGGTGGAAAAAAGCTAAACCATATGAATATATCATGCAAGTGTGTACAAACTGGTGAACGATGGTTTGTTGGGTAGACAATTTAGTTCAGGGTACGATAGCATATCTTATGGCTCAAAGCAAGCGCGATTTTATGTTCACCCCAAATAAATCCAAATTAATGAGTTGGAAATAATGCAAATAAATAATGGAATAAAAATATAAATAAATATTTATCAACATATGATATGAAAATCATAGTTTTAGAGCGAGTGAAAACAGGTAGAGGAGAGAGCTAAGATTAGGGGAAAGCCTTTACAATGAATTTAAGGTTGGCTTTTTTTTCAATGGGCCGATGGACATGAATGTGAGTTATTTGCCTAAGCGTATAGTGAAAATAAATTTATACACATTTTACGGCAAGCTGCCGTAGATTTCAGCGAACCTAAAAATGCCTAAAATCTTGTATGGCAGTTATCTTGAACACTAGTTTGCAAGGTCCAAACAATATAGAATATGTGAAATGTATGAAGCCTAGTATAAGCAGATACATTAACGAAAATTGTCTGCTCACTGAAACTCAATTTGACATCCATACCGGTTATATTTTAAGTTATTTTTTCTTACGCTTTGGTTTGAAGTTTAAAGACTACAGACATACACGTATTAGAATCGAACAGCAATATCGATATTATTTCATATCAGGAAAGAAACCAGCATTTAGGAAGTACTCTGAGCAAAACGAAGCACAGAATCATCGCAATATGAGGGGTAGAAATGTAATTTATTCATAAAAAATTTTATCATACCGGAAATCATCGTACAATCTGCGTACGATAGTAATCTGCTACATTACTATTTAAATCACCCGTCAGTTACTCAACTTCAATTTCATCTTGTAAATTCATAATTTATATTCACCCTGTAAATTCGAAATGTACTTCAGGCATGACATTACAATGTATTTCAGTTCTGATCAGAATGTAATGCGCCACTCTCACATTGGGGCGTATCATCAGTAGTTTTATCCGTGATTAAAAAATATCAAGTATTGCTGGGAATTGGTGTTTGCTCGACAAGCGTCAGCAATTTTTTCTTTTATGTGCACGTGGGTCTTAATGTGAGAGTTAAGCAATCAGCACTTTCAACATACCCAAATGTGAATTAAAAAATGAAAAGATTCTGTTGAGTTGTTGATCGCCAAGCAGTCAATGTTTTTTGTTCTTGTTTTCAGTTAGAGATCCAGTGAAGATTAATTCAGGTGTTAGTTGTCTAGTGAAGATTGATTTGTACAAAGACCGATCAGTCTCAAGTAAAGTTAGCGGTCGCGTTGTCTCAATCAAATCAGGTGTTGATTGAGATTCGTTCATTCATCGCGTAAATCCAATTAATTTATAATTGATTGGATCCAACAGCGACCCTTGTGTTTTGTTGGGTTTTCATCCATATCGCGACATTTTTGGTGACCCCGACGTGATACCCCTGCGACCATCTTACCAGGAGTAAACACATTACATCTGCAAACATAGACCAGCTCGCCGTAGAGCAACGGAAAACCGGAGAGGAAGTCCAGAATTTAATCCGAAACTTCATCAAGGACAGCGATTAGCGTAAAACTAGACCATATTTTGAATGGCGCCTTCGAAAATTATCATCTGCTTGGGATAAATTTAGGGAAGGTGATAACAGAATCTGTGCACTGGATACAGTCCCCACTGACCATGCATATTTCTGCACTGATTACTACAAGCTAGTGTCGGAATTAAAGATGAAGTATCAAGACTTGTTTGGTGCAAAAGGTAACCCCCAAAAACCAACACAGGCCCAATCCACACAGCCAGGTGAAGTAACGACATTAATACGCCGCCAAAAGGCTATCATGGCCACAGTTCAGCGCCATTTAGCAAATCAAGGTTCCCAAGGAATGAGTTTCATTAACGATATGGACAATAAGCTGTGGAGTCAATTACTCTATATTGGAGCTAACAGACGCTCCCGACGGTTATGACATGAAGGCATTTATTGAGCTAGAGGATATAATCAAGCAAAATCTTACGATATCCGAAACACCACAATCAAGTTACACCATTCAGGTTACTGCCAGGATAGAGGCCTCTCCCATACGTCTTCCAAGGGTTAAAATCCCACCTATTGTGGTGATGACCTATGGGGTCAGCTCTCCGATATGTTTACCTAGATGGTACGCCTTGAATTAATACCCGCGAACCAGAAGATGTGCTACTTGAAGAACCATATTACTGGAGAGGCAGAAAAGCTCATTCGACAGTTGCCATTGACAGAGGCTAATTACAAATCAGCCTGGAATTCGATCCAAAGCCGATACAATCGCAAAAGACTTCTAACGTCAGCGACCATATCAAAGATCATGAGTTCACAAGCCACAAATACCGAAACACCAATATCATTAGTAGTTAAAAATCTGCATGATACCGTCCACGAAGGCCTACTGGCTTTAACCAAAATTGTCTCAGCATTAGATCCATTACATACTTCTCCACCTCATTGTTAAAAAAATTGGATAGGCAGAGCCATACGCTATACGAACAATCCATAACGAAGCCCAAGGATTACCAATCTGTGAAAGCGTTTTTAGAGTTTCTGGAGTTTCGGTTGAAGTCCCTTGAGTCCATTGATCAGAAAGGCAAACCAAGCTCAGCGCGATCACTTACATCTGCTGTCCCAGAGAAGCGGCCAACATCCTGCCCAGTGTGGAAGCAATCAGGACATCCCTTGTTCTCATGCATGCAGTCCTTGCAACTGTCTGTGCCAACCAGGCACCTCCAAAGGAATAAATTATGTGTAAATTGCCTTCGAACTGGGCACAAGGCCAGCGCATGCACCCTGCGAGCCTGCATCAAACGCAACAAAAGGCACAATATGCTTCTTCATCTTGATACCACTCCCCGAGACATAACAAAACGAGACAGCATCAAGGGTACTCAGCCAGAAAACCTACCATCTGGATCATCGTCAATTGCAGCCTCATCTTACCATGACCAACATCACTATATTCTTCTTGGAACAGCGAGAGTCATTGCAAAGGCGCATAATGGACAAACCGTGGTCTACAGAGCACTACTGGACTCTGCGTCACAAATAAATCTGGTGACTGATAGGCTGGTCAAACGATTGGGTTTGTCAAGACGACGAGCATACTAACATGTCGAAGGGATCGGGGGAGCGTCAAATAATGCCGGGCGAACTATCAATTTCGACATTCAGTCTCGAATAACTCGAAGCTTTTGTGCTTCTGGAGATTGTGTCAACACAGCCAACATACTGTCAAAAACACCTCACGGCCGATACTATCAAAACTTTTATTTGCTGATCCCACGTTCAATCAACCTGACCGCGTGGATATCCTATTGGGAGCAGAGTTTCACCATCAGCTGCTAAGGTCGGCCCAACTCAAGCTGGCGGAAAATTTACCCATTCTTCAAAACACAGCATTTGATTGGATGGTTTCTGGAAGGGTTGACTCGACCCAGACGTCTCGTTCTGCTTGTGGTGTCCTCACTGCAGAGGAGCGAATGACTTATGAGCTGTTGGAACGATTTTGGAGAATTGACGACTTCATTGTGAGTCAACCATTGATGTCAGTGGCCGAGAAGCAATGTGAAAGTTATTTTGTGGAAAACATGAAGAGATTGCAGGACGGTTGCTTTATGGTCCGATTGCCCTTTTTAAACAGACCCACTACTTTGGGTGAATCCAGGAAGATAGCGTTTAATTGTCTCTGTGCACTGGAAAAACGACTTGCGAATGACTCTGCTGTGCGTGAGCAATATCATGCGTTCATAAAAGAATATGAACATGGGACATATGTACGAAATAAACTCATTTGATGTACCAGACGACCACTACGTCATCCCACACCATTATGTGCTCAAACCAGAGAGCACATCTACGAAACTACGCGTGGTCTTTGACGCATTGTCTAAAACTTATTCGAGATTATCCCTTAATGATATATTGCATACTGGCCCCAGGATACAACCAGACCTTTTCACGATTTTACTGCAATTTCGTCTTCCCACTCACGTTTTCACTGCCGACATCCAAAAAATGTATCGACAGATACTCTTACATCCGGAAGATAGAGTATATTAGTTCATTCTATGGCGTGACCATCTATTTCAGCCTACTTGCTATAACCAGTTCAACACTGTCACTTACGGGACACGTGCTGCACTATACCTAGCAATTAAGTGTCTCCAAAGGCTTGCACAGGACAATAAGCACAAATACCCATTAGGGTCTATCTCACTAAGTGAGCATTCCTACGTGGATGACGGTTTGGCTGGTTCCAATTCCTTGGTCGAAGTCATGGAAATACAGAGCCAATTGGCCGAATTATTAGGCATCGCTAGTTTTAACCTGCGCAAATGGTGTGCAGACAACCGGAGACTTTTGGACGGCATACCCACAGATCACCAGGAAGTCGACTTTGATCTTGAAGAAGCACAGGCTGATTCAATTAAAACATTGGGCCTAATGTGGCGACCAAGTGATGATCAGTTCTTCATAACGATCAGCCAATCGGTGGAAGAGCTAGCCCGAATATTTGATCCCATGGGAATATTGTCACCGATAGTCGTTACCGCAAAAATATTCATCCGAAAACTATGGCAGTCAAATGGTTCTTGGGTTGATACATTACCCATACATCTGGAAAAAACTTGAAAATCATTTCGTGATGGACTTCAGAGCTTGCAGAGCATACACTTTCCACGGCACATATTCTCACAGCAGACGCCACGATTAGTCCAAGTCAGTGTGTTCGCAGATGCATCCATGGAGGCATGCGGTGCAGCAGTCTATGTGCGATCTTTTCTACAGAATGGAATGGCGATCGTTAGACTCTTATGTGTGAAGTCTCGGGTCGTTCCTGTTGCAAGCCCAACATTACCACTTTAGGTTCCATCCCAAACAACTTTTGACAGAAACATGCTAGAGCAACACTTATTTGATTTGAGGAAACCTGTCATATAGTTTAGGGTACTTAGTTGACTTGAATTGCTAAAATTTTCTTTATTTTTCATAATTTTTGAGCTTAAAGAGGAGTTACTAAGTTACAAAAACTTTTAATAGAGAGCTTTTCCTGATTCAGTGGTGCTTCACGAAGGCGCCTTTTGATGCGCGATAACGCAACGAAATTTAACTTTCTTATCGATACTGGTGCGGATGTCTCGGTCATTTCCAAATTTATGGCAGGCAGTCGTAAGCAATCATCATACAAGCTCTTTGCGGCCAACGGTACGCCCATTGCCACATTCGGGAAAATCACACTACAATTGTCGCTCGGTTTTCAGCGTTCATTCCAATGAAGGTTCATCGTTGCCAACGTGTCACGTCCAATCATAGGAGCCGACTTATTCGGTGATTTTGGAAAATTGGTGGATTCACGAAATTGGCGACTGGTTGATCCGGCAATCAATCTATCAACGCGAGGCAGCATTAACAAAAAACCATTATGACTCTGTACTGACCGTCAGCAGCAACACGTGTTACCATGCGTTGCTCAGGAAATTTCCAACGCTTGCTAGCCCCACCGCGATACCAATGCCGACTAAGCATAGGGTTCGTCACTTTATCAACAACTCCGGGCCCCCATAGCGGAACGCTCGCGTAAGTTATCGAAGGATAAACTGCAAACAGCCAAACCAAAATTTAAATTCCTACTTGATCACGGGTTCTGTTGGCCGTCGGAGAGTCCATGGGCAAGTCCTCTGCACTTAGTGCGCAAGAAAGACTTAGCATGACACTGTGCTAAACAAAAGCTTTTCCTCGTCTGATTTCTCCCTGCCCTCAAACCATTTCTCCAATTCGCCGCAAAGTTTCACCATGCGGGCAAGTGAGACGGAGCGCGGAGGAAGAAGCTTTCGTGGAACGAGAGCGCACGTTTCAACCACTCAGCGAATTTAGGGCGAATTGAGGCCGCATGAATCGTTTAAAAGGCAATTGATCGAGCGAGAAACGAAAAGTAGTGATAACAGCGGTTACGGAATTATACGCGTAGTGTATTTCGCCGCGAAGTCAATAGCGAAGCCAGTGTTCGAGTCAGACGGTGCAATCCGTTCATATAGTTCCGGTGCAAATGCGGAGTATCTTCGATAATTAGTAAGCTGGTGAGGTGTAGGCTTGAGCCGCGAACCTCCTTCGGCTTGTTTGCGTATTACGCTGCGTAGCCACCATCAACTTACTTTACTTTCTTCTAGGCATCCTCCGTCCGTGTAGACACCGTATGGATAGATGATAAAAAAATAACTAAGAGGTGTAAATGTAACCAATTTAAAATAGCAACATAAATAAAACTTAATCCTTTCAACATGTAACTCTCGTCTTTTTGTTGATTTAGTTTAGATGAACAGAGTAGCAGGTAAGTGGTGATACAGTGAGGTCTTCTCCCGGGAGCCTTGATGTTGTATATAGGATACGCATCAAGTTGAGCTCCCAGTTCTTACCAGTATACATAGGGTATACTGGTTTGTAACAGTGACCTTGTGGGGACTACCGGCGCCTTGACAACGCCACATTCCCGGACAAGTACCCGATTCGGCATATACGAGTACAAGACGTTACCGAGGAGCTTAATGGGAATTTTTTTTTTCGAAGATCGACCTGCTAAAAGCTTTCCATCACATTCCCATCGAGGAAAGTGATATCCCGTAGTAGTGATGGTCGCTCACTCATGAGGCACCTCATATGTCCCGTACATCGTGAGGAGAATGTCCCGATACCTCACATAAAAAGCATGTACCACCTCAGTTGTACAAATAAAATTTGCTCGATATGGACTCCATGACCAACTTGTATGCCTCGCAGAACGATGAAGGAAGAGGCGTAGATGGAGGAAAATGAAATTTGAAGGTAAATGAATTTAAAAAGAGTAGAATGAGGTTATTGGAGAGGAGTTTATGTTAGAGAAAAGTTTCATGCTCATGTCATTTAGCAGCAATGTTATGCTTATGTACCTCACACTTCATTGAGGAGGAAAGCGGCGTAAATGGAGGAGAAGGAAGTATGCTAGATAAAGTGAGGAAGAGTAAATGAGGCAATTTCAAAGCAATTTAGTGTAGAGAAAACTTCAATCTTCATGTCATGTAACGCTTATGTGAATGATTGAATGAAGAGGTAAGAGAATTCGGTTCGGATGAATATTGTGATGGAGAGTAGAAAATATTCATGAAGAGTAGAATGAGTATGAGGAGTTTCATAATGTTTTTCTCGCGAAAACATAATTAGCTTATGAATTTTTTCCGTGGATCTTAAAACCAGTAAAAGTGCCATTGTAAAGAAGTGCTAAATTACTCGCATCAAATTAAAAGTAAAGGTGAGTGTGGTTTTTTGGCCCATTGATTTTAATTCTGGACTGCTTTCTGCGTTTATTTTATTTAGTTTTATTGAATCATTTCAACAAAAAATGAAGAATTTAATATGACAAGAATCGCAATCGTAGCTCCGGTAAATGATAAAAGTATAAGGACTAATTTAAGAAAAAACATTGCTGGTTTAAAATTTTCAAAATCATGATTTAAAGTTCTGTTAAGATGTTTTCTCATTTGACTATTCTTCCATTAATCTTCAAAATATCGCTATATTGTTAAATGTATTTTAAATTGATTTAAGTTGCTGAAATAACGTAGAAACACTCACATCAACTTAGTTACTACTTGTTTATATGTTTCCGGGAAAAAATTAGTCAAGAATGCATTCGCGGACTACATATAAGGGAATAAATGTTTAAAAGCAAATTACTAAGGATGAATCGCTATCTTCAAGTTTTTATTTTTGAGAAAAGCATATATAAAACACGAAGATAGCTTCTCTATTTTATTAATGGTAAATATATACATTTTTCAATCCTTTATCAAGTTTGTGCTATAATTTATATGAATATAAAGAGAAAATTAGGCTATATGTTCCTAGATGATAAATACAAAATTTGTTTAACTTTATCATGTAAATGGTAGTAATTTGCTTTTTTGAAAGCTAGCTGATTGCTTGGAGCTTAACTAAAATTCATGTCATAGTCCAATACCGCATTTTTATTTTTCTCTATAGAATGGCTGATAGAAGAAAATCAAGTGCTTGGCAATATTTTGCTGATTTGGGCAATTGTAAGGCAAAGTGCAATTTATGTAAAAAGATATTCTCATATAGAGGTGGTGGTCCATTTAATTCAATGCGCCATATAAAATCATTACACCCAACAGTTTTTGATGCTATACATCAACCGAATTATGTAAATCAAACTTAAAATGTGGAACCCTTAGATTCTCAAACCAATTCAGAATCTGTGGGGGCTTCCTCTAACATCACTCCATCAACATCATCGAATGCAAGTTCTATGAAAATTATAAATAATAGTCTGACTCAGTATTTAACTAAGCCAATATCTGCTAAAAAATCTGAGCTGTTAAATAAATATCTAGTGGAAATGGTAGCGAAAAATTATCCGCCGTTCAATTTAGTTGAGAGCAAGGAATTCAAAAAATTCATTTATGAACTGAATCCAAACTATAGAATTCTGTTACACCCACTTTTTATTCCACGAGCCACTCTGGCCCTCAGGGAAATTGGGGTGCTCCGGCGGGGCTTATGGACCCGGTTTAGCTCGTCCGGAGACGGGCGTGGGGCGCCACTCGCTTGTCCCTCAAGGCCCCAATAAGCCGCCAAGCGAGAATGCGGCTTGCCGGAATAATCACCGTCGCGATTCGGCCGAACCCTAACTATCGAGCACACACGGACTATCACTCAAACCCCACGCCTGCACAACCGTACCCCTATACTCCTTCCTCCTAGCATTAACCTTCGCCGGGACCACTACACCAACCCCGAACAATTTGATTCTAGATATCACTGATTTCACTCTGTTATATTACACTTTTACTTCGACTTGCCACTCAAGCCGCACCCGTTACAATCTGCAATCTGAAAAATAAGTCTTTACCTTTCTTGCTCTAAAAGCGTAAATTTCCTCTAAAAGCGTAAAATTTTCTTCAATGAAATACGACTGGGTAAAATTTCCAAAACATGTAATACAATTCGCAAATTCGATATAATTAAACATCTGATTCACGGTAAAACTAAAAAGAACTTACTTCTACTGAGTACCTACAAGGGGCCCCTTCGATGGTCGTATCCGTTGGTGCACTTTATGATTATTCCTCCAACGTCTGGGCTTTGCTTGTCGCTCCGATTTTAACATTCCTTTCTTCCGCAACTGCTGATTCTCGTTGTCTCGCACTTATAATTTCCTCCGCACTTCGAAATTCCTCCGCACTTCAAATTTCTTCCGCACTTGTTGCTACTTCTCAACTTCTGGTTTGCCGCACACGATAAGAAAGAAAAAAGAGGAGGCGCCTCATTCTTCGCGCGCTTTTATAGCCTCCTCCTAACGGCTAATGTTCCGCTCTTCGGTCATCCACCTCTTCAGCGTGGTAATTTCTTTTTGCCGCCACTGGTTTCCGCTCCCCTCTGGCGGTGAGCACGTCAAGTGCGGCTGAATCAGCTGAACATAATTCACTGACAGTTTGGCCTGTCAGTGGTGTTTGTTTACTTTATTTGATTTGATTCGAGTTTAGTATGTTGAATGATTTCTTAAACTAATTTGAAATGGAAATGCTGTCTTTCACGAAAATAACTTTAGTCGTGAATTCCAATGATGTCTGCTTAAAGCAGTTATTCGAATTAAATTTTTCTCTTAGCGTTGCGTTTGTCTCCTTTCAGTTTAGCTTTTAATTAAATCTTTTCAATACAATTTGAAAGTCTTCCGTTACCAAATAATCGTCCTTGAATACAATCGCTAAATTGACTTCGAATTCAACTTTCAATTTTCGTTATTAATGTTGGACATGTAAATAATCGCTGGAATATCATAAAAATAGCTATTTGCACTTTTGGGCAAACATTGCCATCAGCTTTTTGAATATTTTGCATTTCAGTCGCATCTCTCGAATATCCTTCGGCACATCCGCACGTCTCAACACGCACCAGTTGAATTTCAATTAATTTGATTGCAACTTCTGTATGTTGTACAGTCACAAATCCTGCAAACGGCTTCGTTAAACAGCATTCAGTCCTATCCAGCTTTCCAGTAATCAAAAATCTCGGTATAGATATCCTCTCCTTTGCCGTCTTTTGTAGCGTTTCAGGACTAATACTAAAATTCACTTCCGTACTAGCGACCGTCCCCTTCTCCGGTTTGTATTGTATACTCAATTGTTGAACCTAGTGAACTGTCTTCGCAAGGAATTTTCTTTTAACTTCACATTTCAGCTGATAATTTATAATCACAAATAAACCATGATACGTTTCATACAACATTTTTGGCTCCTTATTCGTAGAGAGAGGAATTCAAAATGAAATTCCGATAAGCCTGATGACAGTTTACCTGGAGCACTTAGCTCTAGGGTATTATTTAAAAGTTGAATTGGTTTTACTGAATTGTAAAATGCTTCGAAAATTCCAAAGTTCTTATTGCTTAATTGCAAATTCACAACGCCTTCCATAGTCAGGCTTATGCCTTCATGTTTAGATTCGGGGGAGCTATTAATTTGCACCACGCCAACTAGTAGTTCCCCTTCATGATAGACTTTATTTAATTTTTTTAATTTAATATCTAAGGAAATTGACATCTTTCTGCTGATAAAGATTTGTTTGTTGATAAAGGAAGATCCAGTTGGTAAATCTTTTCAGTTTGCATAGTCTCCACAGCAATCTACTGGTAACCCTGTGTCATTTCCCCGTTTGTTCTATCTGAAAAAATCGACGCATCAACAGTCGGAGCAACTACTGAATTTGTTTCCAATACATCAAGTCAGGACAAGTCAATGAGCACTGCTTCCTGGTTGTTATGGGAGTTATTAATTTTCAGCTGCGGTGGTCTCTTCGGTTTAAGCGCGAATATTTTCGGCTCTTTGTTAATGTTGTCACATGGAAATTTTTTCGGTTTGAACGAGATCATAAATCGGGTAACGTTTACACTATGGCGCGTAAATAATTATTTAAATTATAATTTGAATTTATGAAGTTGCATATTGATTTAACCGCAAAATGAAAAGAAATAGGCAATTTCTGTGTAAATATCGGTTATTACATATGGTCGCTTGTTATTTTGAAGTGTTACGCGAAGAAAAATTAGTCATTTTTGTTTGTTGTGTAATTTCCGTTGAAGAAACTCAACGAAGAATTGTGTCGGAAGTTCAACAGATGCCAGCAGTAAGCCTATCATCAGGTGATAGAGAACTGTCAAAAGTTTTCTGTCTTAAACGACTTTTGTAGCGGTTATAAACCAGAGCTTTTATAAACATAAAGGTAATTTTCTTCAAATTTTAAGTTGCGTATGAATATTTACAAGTTTATTTTCAGATGCCTCAAGCAAAAATTTGCATAGTTCAAATGTACAGCTCACCGTCGGATAGGTTTGCCGTTCTGCCGACAGACCTCGTAAGGTAAAAATATTATATTGAGATTTTTTTATTATATTGAAATTTTTTCATCTCTGAGATCTGATAATGATTTTTGGGCTACATGTTCATTGAAAAGGATTAGTTAACATTATTTTGTGTGCCACCTTATACCGATGTATTAAACATTGTCTGGGTGGTACACTTCATCAAGCGGCAAAATGTGAGTGCAGGTCGTGTAAGGGAGTGCCGATCGTTTAAGCAGTGTGTTACGAGGAAAGAGTGCTAAAGAGAATGATGGGGAATGGATGTGCTAAAAAATAGAAAATAGTCTGGAAACAATAAATCACAAAAGACGAATAGGTCAACTTTATTTACAGCGGGAAACCCTCCAACTTCACGAATAGCCTAATGTATAGTAGAGGAATTTGCGACAAAATATCAGCAAATATGGAATTAAGAACAGGGAAGACCTATTTAGAAAGTGGCGACAAGTGAAAAAACTCAAGGACGACGAAGTCAAGGTATGATCATCTCCCGGACCTCACAGCAATACGTCCGAAAAATTGTTTCCATCCATTGATGCAGTCCAGGGTAAATATTCTCAGACATTTCTATTAACCGAGCACACGACTTAGGAGATTCTTCAGCGGGTGGTCGTCTAAACATCTCTATTCACTATCGCGCCATCAGGGATCATGTATTTCACCTCGTTCCACAACCATTCAAAACTCATTACCATTATGTCCTTTTTGCATTTCGTTTATTTAATTGATACGCATCATTGTAATGAATTACCACATGATGAATTATGGAAGCTATCGGTTGGAGAAACAAGGGGTTCCCTCCCACTTTCTCAAACAGGCTTGGGTACGTCTATGGCGGAGTTATGAAATACTTAGGGATCATTTAATGAACACTTATTGAAGCGTCGGCCTGAATATCTTTTCATTCAAGCTCTGTATCTTAGGGCATTTTTGACCTATTGACACTGGTGGTGTAAAATTCAAGGTATTACATTTCCATCGCCTACCTCTTTATTCTCAATGTGATGAATTTTTCCGTATCTGTCCGATATGATCACATTATTACGGTCTGCGTTTCGACATATCTAACGTGTTCACACTCGCTGTGCTTTCGACGTTCTTTCCTAGTGTCTACTCGCGATTATTTTCATACTTGCTTGCATGGTTCAATGTTTAGTCGCTGTACTTTAAAGTGGTTTGCTTCATTGATTAAGTGCTTTTGTGTCTTTTTTTCCATTTTGTACTTAAAGACAAAGACATTATTTACACTTTTCCTAAATTCTTGTCAAGTGTCAACACCACCTACGAGTGAACCGTTTCATGCTAAGTGCATGGAATTGTCGGGCCCCACCGCTGACGCAATTATGAAGAGAGATGCTGGTGTCTATTGGTATTGCCAAAAATGCAGAAAGTATAATGTAGCTGCCTACGTAACCAGATTGCGTAAAGCAAAAGCCACTGTAGATGCGCTTTCCTCTTCGGTACATGCATTAAGAGATATGCTTAAAAATGCTGAGGATGAAATTGCGCAACTCCTATCGACTGACAATATTGAAGATCAGCCGCTATTACCGATTACGGTCCCATTTAATCGTAGCCTATCAAACCCTCTGCCTTTATCTTCATGTGATAATTTGGATATGACGGAGTCTAGCTGCATGTCAAAATCACCGATCGCTTCAAGTGCTTACTCCTCTGTGACGACACGTACTACGAGAAGCAAATCTACCCAGTCTGTTAAGCAGGGAAAGAACCTTTCTGTACCGGACGTCAGTAACATCACCCAGAATATCAACACCCAATCGTTGGGCCATCATCTTCGGAACGCGAGCAAACATATACACGATGCTCTTCCGCAGCCTCCGAATCTTAGCCATGCGCAACAATCTACTGATGACCAATCTCTAAGGAGCAGTAACAGTGCAAATAACGGCACTTCAGTGGGTCTACCCTCAATCAGAATCGTCTCACCACCATTATCGCTCCTGATTTCCCGTGTAGCCGCGGACACATCTATCGAGAAATTAAAATTATATATTACTGCTAGATAAGACCATTCTCCGCAGTTTTTGGACTTGATTAAACTTACACGTGACGGCCGCCCTAATCGTGTTGTGGGCTCTTTCAAGTTAACGGTTCCGGCAAACCTTTCATTTTTGCTTAACCTAGGCTTTTGGCCACCCGGTATTTTAGTAAAGCGTTTGAACAGACTCCTCGAAAAAATTTTCGCCCCTCCGGAAAGTCTCATCGGAAAGACCAAATCATTCTGACTCGTCATTCTCTCTCAACGTCTTTTATCAAAATGTTCGCGGTCTAAGGACCAAGCTGAATGAAATTAATCTTGCTTCTTACATTGCCGATGATGATATTATCTGTTTTTCGGAAACTTGGCTGACAGACGATTTTACGGATGAAGAAATCCTTCCTCTTCATGTTGTCTTTAGACAAGATAGAAACCGACGGTTAACTGGTAAATTAGACGGCGGAGGTGTGCTCATAGCAGTCGACAGTAGTCTTCAGTCTTCACGTTGCTCCGATTTGAACATTTCTCTACCTGTTGAAAGTATCGCAATCCAAATAAACTTATCTACCAATCTTCGAGTTTGCGTCTTATGTCTGTATGTTCCCTGTAATTCGCCACTTCGTTCTTATGAATGGCTGTTTAATGAACTTGCTTTATTTATAAATAATGCAAAGCCATCTCTCCAATTCCTCATCTGTGGTGATTTCAACATGCCATCGATATGCTGGGAAAACTCTTCTACAACCTCGGTTACTGAAGCTTCTATCGCTCTTTCGTCCTTTTTGTCCCTATGTTCCCTAACCCAACTTAATTCTGTGCCAAATTCTAACGGAAAAACTCTCGACCTTATTTTTTCAAATAATCCCTCCACCGTCAGTCCAATTTCTTTAGCAATGACGCCATATGTTACTCCGGATCTTCATCATCCCTTAGAAATGCAATTATCGATGCATTCAATACGCTCGCAACGGAAAACCAACCCTCGTCGTTTTAACTTCTTTATAGCAGACTACGAAAGCATAGAATCAACTCTCGCGAGCATTGATTGGGTTTCTCTTTTGGATCCAATTAATCCCAACATAGCTGTACAATCATTTTACGCTACGCTCTACAATATTATTACCCAGTTCACACCATCAACCCGTGCACCAAGTCATAAACGTCCAGTATGGTTCAATGCTGAAGTTGCAAAAGTATTACATGTAACAGACAAAGCCCGAAAAATCTATCTTCGATCGGGCTCCAATATTGATCTTATAAGATACAAACTTCTTCGAGCGGATGCCAAAAAAGCCATATCTTATGCTCTGCTTGCCTATTACAAATCCCTTGAAACATCCTTCTCCTCAAATAACCCTAAACCTTTTTGGTCTTATGTTCAGTCCTTTAAATCTTCCAAGAATCTCCCTAATTCATTATCTTTGCTTAATAAAACTGCCACTAATGATCAGAACATATGCGATCTCTTTGCCGTTTTTTTTTCATCCAATTTCAAATCCTCCTCTCCTAGTTCCTCCAACTCCGGCAATCCACCCCATTTTGATTTCAGCTCTATCTCAACCAGCTCTTCTGAAGTGGAAGATATCATCAACTCGATAGATACAAGCGGATCTGTTGGACCTGATGGCCTTCCTAACTTCTTCATAAAATCGCTATGCTCTTCTCTTAGTTTTCCTCTTGCATTAATATTTAATTCGAGTCTCTCCACGGGCATTTTCCCTGATACATGGAAACGTGCCAATATTTTTCCAATCCATAAATCCGGTGACCGTAATACCGTCTCCAATTATAGGCCAATATCTCTTCTCTCATCTTTTGGCAAGATTTTAGAGAGAATCGTCCTTCCATATGAATCTCTCCGCTAAGCAACATGGGTTCATAAAGGGCCGTTCAACAGTTACTAATCTAATCGAGTTCTCCAACTTCGTAGCCCTTGCGTTAGACTCCAGGTGCCAGGTCGATGTGATTTACACTGATTTTGCCAAAGCGTTCGATAGCATTGACCACCAAACATTCCGTATCTACTGAGCAGCAAACTCAGTAGATACGGAATATCCGGTCACCTCCTTGCATGGATCAGTTCCTTTATCCTCAACCGTTCTTGCTCTGTAATTTGGAACGGTTTCTCCTCTGCCCCCTTTTCCCCAACTTCCGGCGTACCTCAGGGTTCTATCCTAAGACCACTCCTATTCAACATTTTCATCAATGACCTTCCCAGTAGTTTTACCTCCGAATTCCCCCTCTATGCCGATGATCTTAAGATCTTTAGGATCATTCGTTCGACGAATGACTGCTTGGCACTCCGAAATGACATCAATTTATTAGACGAATGGTTTCAAGTCAATCGTCTTGCGCTTAACGTTCCTAAATGTTTCCATATAAGTTATTCCAATAAACATAATCCTCTTAGCTTCGACTATTCGATTGGTGGGGCTATACTTTCATCAGTTGATCACTTTAAGGATCTAGGTGTGACGTTTGATGTACAGCTCAAATTCGACCACCATATTGCACATATGACATCCAGGGCAGCTCGAATCGCGGGCTTTGTTCTGCGTTGTTCACACATTTCTTTTAGCACCCAAACATGTGTCCGTCTATATATCTCACTCGTGCGATCTATTTTAGAATACGCATGTCAAATATGGTCTCCCCATCACACATACCTTATGCACGCGGTTGAATCCGCACAGAGAAAATTTACTCGCTCGCTATTCTATAAATTCAAATTAGCCTACCGTTCCTATCATGATCGTCTTATTTACCTTGGCATCCCTTCCTTAGAGATGAGGCGACAATACCCCAACAAATGTTTGCTCTTCAAGCTTATTCGGAGTTACTTATCATCAAATGTTCAAGATGCTATTTGCATACGTCCTCCATCTAACACTAGATCTACCCAGTTCTACTCCATTCCTTTTGCACGGACAGATATTTATTTCTATTCGGCATTGGTCCGACTCGTCCGTGACCATGAATACCTTCAGCTTGGTCCTCCTTTGGAATCGCTTGGAATTTTCAAGTCCAACCTACGGAGAATTCTTAACATTTAATTTTCAATTGCGTTTTCTTTTTATAATTATTGAATTGTTATTTTGATAAATGGGAATTTCTTACTTCATTTTCTGGATCTATTTTGTAATTGGAAATTTTTCTGTAAAATGGATATAAATAAATAAATAAAATAAGTGTTAACTTTTTCTTTAATACCAAACCGACGACGCTCATAGTTGCAGGGCATAAGTCAAAGAGTCATTGTTTTTTCCTTTCATTGTATGTACATTTATACCTTATAAAAGATACATCACGAAGATGGGTTAGCTTTATTAATAAAATTTAATAAACTAATATTTATAAAAATTAAAATATTAGTAATAGGAATGTGTTTGAAAATTTTTAGGCGTGATCTTAGGTTGCGGATTTTGCGACGGGAAGATTTGTTGCTGTCAAGAGGGCGGCATTTTGTATGTCACAATCATTTCAGGCCTGAAATGATTGTTCCTTCCGGCCGCTGCGTTACTTCCACAGCGATCCCCTTTTACCAAGAGGTAACTGCATTTACCCCTAATTCTGTTTCTTTACAGGTACCCCAACAATCTTCCTCGTCGTCGCAAAATCCCATCCAACTTTCTGAGCATCGTGGGACAGACAACTATGTAAGGACATTTTTAAAAATAATATTTTGAACTAAGTTTTTGTTTTGTTTCTTTCCTTAAATTTTTGAATTATTATTTTGTCCATATCCTTCTCCAAATCCATCTTTATTTTCATATTCGTTATAATTTTTTATCATTGAGTTACATTATTAGGTCAGTTTTGGGTGCAGCAAAGCTACCCAAACAGAAATATCTTGGGTCAGCAAGGGCACCCAATCTGAATCTTTTCGGTGGAGCAGGGCCACCCAAACAGAACAATGGCTCGCGGAAGAAATGTCCGCATCGCTTCGGAAGGAAGTGGCATCGCTGAGGCTGCAAGTGAAAGCTGAGCATGCTGCAAAGGAACGGCTCGATAAAGAGCTTTCTACGAAAAAGCACCTCGCTGAATTTGCAAAAAAGCATTTACCTGCAGACATGGATACTTTGGTGGATAGCTTTGTGAAGAATTCGGAATGCACTAAGAGTGGATACCGATTCTCAGATCCCGTAAAACAACTTTCTGTGGGTTTATTTCACTTGTCACCGCTTGCCTATCGATTTATAAGCCCAATGCTGGGCCTTCCTAGTAAATCGACCCTAAACAGATATATGCGTGGATTTCCTTTAGGACCTGGACTGAAAGATATGTACTTCACTACTTTGCAGGCGAAATTGTTAAACACTCCCGAGATCGGGAAGTATTGCGTCATATGTATGTATGAAATGGCCATACGCACTAATGTCTATTATGACAGAAAGCATGACGTGGAAGATGATGGGGAAAAACGCACCGCATTGTTCGCTAATTCAGTGTTAGCCGTAATGGCCCGTGGGATCACACATAATTATAAGCAGCTTTTAGGATATGTTTTCGTGAGCTAATCATGCCCTGCATTAGAATTAAGAACCATACTTTTCAAGACGAGCCACAAACTAAGAGATATTGGACTGCGTCCAAGAGCTCTAGTGACAGATCAAGCTGCTTTCTATTTCGCCGGAGCACAGTTCATTTAAGACGGATGATAGCCCAGAAGAATTATTTTATTTTTTCGATACTCCTCATTCACTGAAATCGATGAGGAATAATCTTATGAAAGCACCTTTTCATTTAGGAAAAGGGAAAGTCGCTAGCTGGGATTATATTGTGCAGTTTTACAAAGTTGATAGTAAACAAGATTTAGGCTTGCCCCGAAGTTGACTCGGAAGCATATATACCCGAGCAGCTTCCAAAAATGAAGGTAAAATTTGTTTTTCAAATTTTTAAGCCAGTCTGTTGCTGCCGGAATTTTAGCCAGAGTTTCAATAAATGATAGGATCTCTGGCCAAGCGATAAATACTGCAAAGTTTATATCAAACATGGATAAACTTTTCGATATTTTTAACTCTGCAAGAGTTCGTGAAAAGAAACGCTTTCGTCGCCCATTCGTTGCGAACGTTAAGCAAATGGCGCATTTGAGAAAAATGAAGAAAGTTTTCCAGAAAATTAAAACACTCGACCGCAGTGGGAAAGACATAACAGGCAAAATAAAATGCGTGAAAGGCTGGCTTTCATCAATAAACAGTTTGATTGGACTTCATGGCAAATTGAAGAAACAACCTGGATTTAAATATCTTCTAACTCGCCATGTAAATCAAGACGGCTTAGAGCATTCATTCGGACTCCTGCGGAGAAGAAATGGGAATAATAGTAATCCAACTCCGTATGGGTTTGCCACTGCTTTCCGCAATGTTTTCATTATGAAATATTTGCAAGTTATAAAGAGTGGCAGCTGTGAACCTCAACTTGAGTTCAATTACCCGCAGTAAGGTTAAATGCGCCAATTGTCCCAGAACCTAATTTATTCAAAGGAATTCGTCTTAACGATGATGATAATTCGTTGGTAGAAATGAATGCTGCAACTTCTATGAATATGTTTGTGGCTACTTGTATAGGCGTATGAAAGAGTCACACAATTGCGAGTCACAAAGTGTAGGGACATGCGAACCCGCAAGTCCACTACACCTAGTTCTTTTTTAGATTAATATTACTTTTCTTTCCATTTTAGTTTAAATTACTCTTCTGCTACTTTTCATATCAGTATACCCTGAGTCTTGAGTACCCATTCAAAATGAATATATATATATATATATATATATATATATATATATATATATATATATATATATATATATATATATATATATATATATATATATAGTCTGTGTCTTTCTGACATTTGTTTCTTTTCCCACGAATATTGTATGTTCCACGTTGTCTAAATCCACCTTTATAACTCTATACTTTTAAAAGTATATTGTTTTGTCTTCCGCGCCATGGAAATCTCAGGTTGGGATCATTGATACACAAAATATATCACCCTGCAAGCGTCGCACTTTGAAAAAGTTGTACCAATCAAAGTGTTTTAATATTTAATGCCACATGGAACCGAACGTTATAGAGCCATTATAAAAAATAACACATGGGCAAGCATGTAAATAATAGCACGAGCATAATATTAAAATATTCTTCAAGTTGGAATTATAATTATTAAATAAGAAGTATTGCAAAAATATATTTCCTATTAAATAACTATAATTGCCCTTTTTCTCCTTAAAAAAATAAGGGGATTTAGCTACCTTTAGGGCTTCCTCCCTCCCATGCCTCTATTACCTGACTGTTATTGTGAGAAAATCTAGTTATTTTAAAGTCCGCCCCAATTCAAGATCTTTATTTCTGTCCCGCCCTATTAATTTATTAAAACTGCTTTTATTTTAGATTACTCTAAATATAATTAAAATAGTAATTATAATTATTTAATAAGAAGTTTTGCGGAAAACATATTTCCTATTAAATAACTATAATTGTCCTTTTTATCCTTAATAAATAAGGGGATTAAGCTACCTTTAGGTCTTTCTCCCTCCCATGTCTTGGTAACGCCTTGCGATTAGTTTCCCCATTTGGCTTTGTATCATTTTATTTAAAGGGTCGTTTCGACTTTTTGATTTCATCCTCAGCTTAGGAACTGAAGATAACCACAAAAAGTCGAAACGTGTCTCTAAAAAATAATATGATAGGCCAGACGATAATAAATCATAAAAATTTCTTGTAGTTTTCACTATTTAAGAGCCATCCTCCTTTCTTTGTTGTTTATTATTCCGTTCACTGTTTAAGAGTTTCTCTTTTGGGTGGTCGCATCACTTTTTTTCAAAAAAGAATTTTCGAGCTCGAGCTGATCTATTCCTTTAGTAAAAAGACATTAGCTCCATTTAGAAATATATAAATTTATCTTTACTTAAGGTTGATTTATAGATATATATACATAGTCCTGCCATAAGTTCTGTCACATAATTTCTCACATTGGCAACACCTTTATTTTATGGGTCACATTTCAATATTGGCCAGTTTTATAAACGTCATAATGTTGTTGACAGTTGATGGTCATTTAAAGTTTGTTCGTTAACGTGTGAAGATAGAATGGGGTGTAAATGAAAACCGAATTGTAGTGATTGCACTACATAAGTGTGGAAAATCCGCGAGTGAAATTTTCAAGTTGTTGTGCCCGATAAAAATAACGCAAAGATTTGTGTCGTGCGATCCAGAGATATAACGAGATCCAGACTATTGAAGATCGACCTCGTTCTGGACGTCCGCATGATGTACGTTCTTCTGCTGCCATCAAAGCGGTCGAGAGTCGAATTCGTCGAAATCCGCTTCGTAAACAACGAATCATGGCTCGAGAGATGAACATCTCCACCCGAAGTATGTCTCGCATCATAAAATCGGACCTCGGGATGAGTGCGTTTCGACGATCAACGGGACATTTGCTGACTGAGCAGTTGAAGCAAATTAGGAGCACCAGATCGAAAGAACTCCTTCGGCGGTACGGCAACAACAAACATCGAGAAATTTTATTTACCGATGAAAAAATTTTTACGGTGGAGGAACATTTCAACCACCAAAATGATAAGGTGTATGCCCACAGCTCCAGAGAAGCCCGAGAAGTTGCCACTAGGGTACAGCGAGGACATCATCCAGCATCAGTCATGGTATGGTTGGGTGGCAGCTACGAAGGGGTCACCGAGCTTCATTTTTGCGAAAAAGGCGTAAAAACTGCAGCGAAAAATTATCAAACGGACATCCTGGAGGGATGTGTGAAGCCGCTGAACTCTACGCTATTCAATAACCGACATTGGGTTTTCCAGCAAGATTCTGCGCCAGCCCACAAAGCTCGAACCACACAAGCGTGGTTGGAAACCAATATTCCAGAGTTTATAAGGGCTACGGAATGGCCTTCTGGGAGCCCAGATTTGAATCCCCTAGACTACAAACTGTGGGCGGAGTTAGAGTCCATGGTGTGCACGAGACGACACCCAAATATCGAGAGCCTTAAGCGAACTTTGACACAAGCAGTAGCTAATTTTGCGCTAGAAACAGTGCGTACTGCTATCGATGACTGGCCCAACAGATTAAAGAGCTGTGTAAACGCTAAAGGCGGCCACTTTGAATAATTTGTTGCTTATTTTACTTCCATTAGTATGCCAAAATAAAATATATTTTCCTTTGCCAAATACTCTTTTTCATTTATACAAAAATTGCCCATATACGTGTGACAGAACTATATATATATATATATATTAATTCTTTTATTATTTTACCTCTACCACTCTTCTAACATCATATCTCCGAGATCTTATGAAGAATTAATTCCACTCCAGTTAGCAGCCTCTTGCCCTCCCTTGTATCAAGCTATTGCGCCACGAGTATATTTTAGTTATATTTTAAGCTTTTAAATGAAGCCATAGTAGTTATCAAAATTACTGCATTGCTGAAGTAGGTTAGCTGGATATCGTAATACATCTTGATGCACTAGTTCCCAAATGTCTGTCCCTGCATTAGAGCCCCGATGAAAGCCAGTTTCGTGATGATCACAATTCTGCACTGTCTGTTATATGCTCTTTGCTGGGTGGGGGGACGGCACCATAAAGGGAACCATGTGCAAGTAAAAAACCTCTGGTTCTCAATCTCCTTACTTCGCCTTCTAGCGGTGGTGCTAAATTTGTGCCAATTTGGACCGCCACCATCAGGAGTGTAATCATTTCCATACAGGTTCACCCTCATAAAGTTCTTCCTTCCATACAAGTTCATCCTCATAAAGATCTTCCTTCTTTTTATTCTAAAATTAGGCATTTTTTCGTTAATCGGTCAAGGAAAACTGAAATCATATGGACGTTAAATTTGGATAGAATTTATTTATAAAAGGGTTTCTTACTTTTCAACCGCTTTCATCCAATCCGAATTAACACCGTGCGTTCAGTGCCCATTGCGACGTATTTGGAGCCAAACCGGTGAAGCTTTGTTGAATGTTTCTGCCTAAATTTTAGTCACATTGTAACCATGATTGTTCCATTTGTCACGGGACACTTTCACACGCGGCTTTATAAGCAAGGCCCGCGATCTAAAGTTATTATGTACCGCGCCAGCCAGGCTGAATTAAAGATTTTTTGTAAGAAAATGAATAGAGTTTTAGAATGTGTAAATCCCTTGTAAGGGTTAGGTTAAGTTGGATTGAGAAGTCCATTTGCGGAACTTCATCAATCGAGGATGCAGAGGAATTCCGAATTGAAGCGGAACTTGAACCGAGCGTGGAAATGACAAAAATTAAAGGCATTGATTACCCTATCGAATGGAATCCAACAAGATATACAATTGTTATCCAAGATTAAGTCTTGCTAGACATCCGCAAATATAATTATTTACGATGAGAAGTGCACTTTTATGGTCATCGTTTGTTTCTTTAATCAACGATGGCTGTGTGACAAGAACGCCACCTCCTATACCGCGAAATGCAGAAAGTAATGCAAACAATCATGTCATAACTTACAAACAGCTTTTGCCACCCGAAGTTGAACGGCCGCCTATTAGTTCACACGTCAATACAATCAAATGTTCCGTGCGGCAGAAATCTTTCTCCATAAGTACCACAACTGTCTTACAAGTGCCACCAGTAATTCGTTATGAACGACGCTGAAGATCCCACCGAAAAGTGTAAACTACGTACTCAATTTATCAACTTTAAGATAATACTCAGCTTGAAACTACGGCGATAACATGTCCAACGGAGATAGTATGAAACATCCTTCTAATCCCTCGAAACCTCGGCGTAATAAATGCGGGTTCTCCGAACTAAAGGCACCTTTTGGTTTAACAATTACGAGGTTCATATACAGAAACAATATTATTATCCGCCGTGTCGAATTGTGCCAAGACATTCTATGCAACAAATGACATGAGTAAACTGTCCAAGACATAGGGATCGCAAAGAGCTTCGGTGATGCCCCATGGAAGTTGTGGAGTGATAATGCAGAACGGCAGTGCCACATCGCCAATTGAAACATCGAAAGCTCGTTGCACCGAGGCTATAAAAGGCCTAGAATTGGGCGAAAAGGGGCGCTTCTTTTTTTTTGGTTTGAACATCTGGAGTTGGAGGTTAGATAACGAGGTCCAAATGCGGCGGAAAAAAAGCTGGAGTTTTGAAAGCAGGTTGGAAGCGGGCGAAAAGGAGAAATGAGGAAGCAGTGTGAAGGACGAGGAAGGAGGAAGGGCGAATAGGAAAGCTGGTGCGGAGATCACGTGAAGAATCGAGGTAACGTCGAAGCGCGCCATCGAGAAAAGTGGGGCCCCCGATCATATTGGTTAGGTGATTGTTAATAGGTAATTGGTCAAAAGAACAGTAACACATATACACATTTTTATTGTAATTTTATTTTATTTCAATTGAATTGAATTTTTATACTTTGAATATATATGTATTGTACTGAATTCAGCCGGTCTATTCAATGAAAGGAAATAGTGTGGAGCCTGGCTCGCGGGTCCAGTTAAAACAACCGTGGTGAAAAATCGGGGTGGCTCAAGACCACCAAGTGAAAGTGTCCCCTGAGAACGCCGAAATTCGGAAGTAGTGTGGGTTGGTCCGGGGAGCCTAACCTCGCCAATTGGCTCCTGAGACAATTTAACGGGTTGGCGAGTGGCGCTCACCTACCCCGTCTCCACGGGTTAGCCGGGATCCCAAGGTCTCAACCGGAGGACCCAACTAAGGAATTGTGACTCCCAGTGGAAAAAGGTAACACATTGCAATGGAAGTAAGGCGAAACGGAGGCTGGCTTTGATTTAGCCTTGAGTGAACACTATACATCTCTTTTAAGCTTTCTAAGGCTAAAATCAATAATTTTGTATCGTGCTTATATTACATAGCAGGGAAGGGAATGGGGGATTCCCACTAATGCACGGTTGTTGCATAGACCGCCACAGCTTCTTCGGGCAATATATATGGGCAATTCTTCAAACAATTGTCTTGCCTTTCTTGTTCGGCCTTCAAATACAAACGAGTCAAGTGGCCCAAATTTTACTTGCACACTGTCTTATCAACGGTGGCACCACGGCGAATTCTCTCTCGGTTATAATGTGCGGTGTTTGTCCGCCAGTGAGTTTTCATTTTCACATATCTTAGAATCATATTTTCTATAGGGATAAATAATGCAGGAACTTTCCACGGAATATTATTCTGATAAATGCTGTTTTATTCTGATAAATTATTCAGATAAATGCTGTTATATTTTATGTGCTGTTTGTTGTTCGTGCATCATGTCAGAATGTCATACATGACAACCACGCAATTTCAAATCGAAATGTGATTCAACTCTTTGTTTCGTTACGGTTTTAGCTACTCCCTTTGAATGGCGTCCTTCGAATTGACGGGAAAGTAAACCACCAAGCCGTCGCTCCAAAAGAGGAGTGATTCCACACATAAAGGCTAGCGAAACCCTCCATCCGGGTGTTCAGGATCCAAAACCAGGACCCTTTCCTACTGGATCTGTGTTAAAACGATAATAAATTAAATGTTTGAGATCTTTACGCATTAGCATCCCTAGCTGGAAGCGGGTCCCTAGCTGGAAGCGGTTCCCTAGCTGTAAGCGGATACCTTCACGTTGGAGGTCATCTCTAAAATGCGTTTCCCACCTGAAAGCCCTTGAAAGCTGAATGAACTCCTCGATCAAAAGTTTTTAACACATCCGCGCAGTTACCGCTAGGTCTAGCCATGTTTGTGGTGTGACCCTTTTGGTTGGTTTTCCACAGCCTTGGTCGTTTCTTTCTGCTGACTTTGAAGGGCAATTGAGTCCCTATAATGCTTCACCGTTTGGTAAGTGAAATTGGTGTCTGTGCCTCTTGTCCTTTCATCAACTAAGATGCCTGTGGCTTTGGATTCCCCGGACTGCCATGTGGAGACTTCTTGTACCTTTTTTAGGCGTCTTCAGGTGAATTCCCTTGACTAAATACCTCACGTAACAGCTTGTTTTGGCCCCACCAAATCCTAAACTCAGCGGGTTATCTCGACCTCCTGGTTATCCTTGACGTAGATGTTCATGTTGGCTTTGACTTTCTTTGGCAAGCCTCCTTCGTTATAAGGGTGGCTTTCCCTTTACTCATCAATCTGGACCCGCTAGTTTTTCCGCTGACCAGAGGAGCTCCCCGAAGGGAAGGAGGGAATGGGTTCACCTCGATACTTGGACGAGGGATACTACCTTTAGCCATACTGACCACATTTGCAAGAATGTTCTTGCTAATGCTAGCCATTTTCTTCTTCACATAAACCTTCGTCTCATTAAGCGGCGTCCTTCTGAAGAAAGGGAGCAGATTTATTTCGAGGAAATTTTTCTCCCAAGATCAGCGAGTTGCGTTGGGGTTGCGTTCCGTTTCAGTTTTATATGATTGGGGATAGCGTCAATTACACAAGATTTTTTTTTCGTTTATCTGGTCTAATATGAGTCACAAAGCCGAAGCTTTCCAAATAATCAAGAAGATTATCGCTCGGTGTGAGGTCGGATGTCAATGCTTGATTGAAGTTAAGAATTTTATTCACTGTTTAGGCTTGATTTTAGATCGGAAACATATGCCTCCTCGACTTCTGGAAGTATTTGTTTCCCTCTCTGGGTTTACTAGGTGGACCAATTCAAAATGTGTTCCGATCAACGCAAGCTGATTTAATCCACCACACATAATCCTATTTCCATCTGCATCCGGAGTCGTATTATTAATTTCGATACCTGCTCCATCTAGAGATTTACCTCATCACTAGCGACTTCAAGATTTGAAACCTGATGACTTCTTACAAAACATCCTTTACACTTTCATGAAAACGCCATCCGGGTCCTGTGGACTAATGCCGATTAGTTTCTCCGCCCATTGGCTACTGACTTCCCTCCTGTAGCATGAAAGTATTAAGTTCCGGACATTTTTAAGGTATAATTCCAACAAAGCCAGCGAGGAATGGTTGTAATCCAGAAATCGCCAATGAATATTGTTGACGCGTGTGAGAAGAAGACTTTTCAATCTTTTCATCGTTGCGCTGGTTGATGTCTCATATCCTCCCATATTGTTTCACGTTAAATCTTAGGAAGTACTAATATCAACTTTTCTAATTTCGACACATAAATATTTATTTCATCGTTAATTAGAAACGCTGCAATTACACTAGATCAATGCAATAAGCCTGATCGATAATTTTTACCCATGACATTAACAGCAAAATATTTTATCAAAAATTCATCTATTATCAAGATCTCTCCAAACAATTGTCAATATTAACAATTACCTAAGCTCGTACATAAATTTCAAAGACCTTGAAATCTTAAGATGCAGTATCGCAAACTAATGTCACGATAATTTTACGATAATAAAACCAACTCTCTCGCAAACAAGAGAATTATCGCACACGGAAGCTGATAGCCATTGATTAAAATCATTATCTTCTGCCATCTCATCGTTGCATGCAAGCCGCATGAGAAAAGATGTTCTACTCTAAAGCTATATTTGGGCAAAGAAAACCAGAAGACTTTATCTTCAACCGCTTGCAATGTCACAAATTTTCGTAAATAAATCATCCAATCAAACAAAATAAAATTAATTTTCTGCGTTGGAAACTTGACAGAGAAATCTCTATATCTATGGCATTTCTAGCTTTTCACAAAGCGGTTGCAGGCAGCACACTGAAAGCATTGGAATAACACTAGCCACAAGGCTTTTAACGAGAAAGCATCGCGTTTTTAATATAACGTACAAAAATATGGTTTATTCTCTCTAATAGCATATAATACCCACTGGGTTCAACAGTATCTCTTTTAAATTGCATTTAAATCGAAAACTTAACATCATTTTAAACATTTGGGTGCGATATTTTAAAATATTACGGTGATTTTTTTCCCTATGGAACAGAAAGAAAGAAAAAACGGTTCTGGCATCATTTATTGTAACAGGAACTTTGACTACAAGTCCATTCATATCCTTTCTCACTTATCTGGTATCCCAACCCGCGATGTATCGGACAATTCATAAGCCAAGTCAAGCATATCGAACTCTTCATCGCTGGGCTTCTCAGGCAAGCGCTCATAATCCTCTGGTGTAAATATCAAATAACATGTTGAGCATGTAAGCGTCCCCTCGCATGCTCCAAAGCCATCGAAATCCAAATTTTTATTAACTACAACATCCAGTAGACTGTCACCTATTTTGCCTTTGGCTTTTACTTTGCTCCCATTTGCTTTTATGAACGTGACTTCCACTCTGGAAGTGAAACATAACGAAACGTTAGTTCAAATACTCACAGAGATGTTTTCTAATCAACTCACTCTTCTGCATCGTTTTGTACGTTGGGCACAGTTGTTGAGAATACTCGCGAAGGATTCATTAGACTGTTTTCTTGAATATTCAAGGGTAGCATTCGTTTTACAATTTTCAGCACCAATTGATATGTTTCTTACGAAATACGAAGACATCCTTAGGGATTGCTGAAATATGCTTCTAGAAATCGACATTTTGCACAAATCCAACACACTAGAATCTAGGGACTGTAAGACTTCGACTTTAGTCGAAAGTCGACTTTGGCTTTTTAAAAGTCGATTTTTTGCAGTCGACTTTTGGTGATTGACTTCGACGCGAAATCGACTATTCACGTCGACTTTCGACTTCACAGACAATAAAAAATGCAGTGAAGGAGTCCAGAAAATTAAATGAATTCATATTTCGTTTGAACTTTAGGCTCGCATTCCTTGGAAATCACTGAACGGATGAAAAACAAATTGATTGCATTGATGAATTGCACAGCTTACATGTTTACAATATATTATATGTTTACAATATCTATGGTCCCTTTTCATAATTTGGGAAACAACTGCGACTTTTGTTTCTTTGCACTTTTCTTTGCTTTTCCCTCATTTAACTTAGGAAGATATGTATGTTTACAATATCTATGGTCCCTTTTTGTAGTTTGGAAAACAACTGCGAATTTTATTTGCGTGTTATGTTGTTTTCTTTTAGACAAGAAAATAAGAACACATTAGGCTTTGATGGAATGCGGCATGGATAAAGTTAGAAAATAGATATCAGGTCAAGAAATTCCGAACCATTTTCGACCAACGGATGAAAAATACATTGATTACATTGATGAACTGCACAGCTTAGGAAGATATGTTTACAATATCTATGGTCCCTTTTTGTGATTTGGAAAATAACTGCGACTTTGGTTTCCGTGTTATGTTGTTTTCTTTTTTCTATTTCTATTATTTTTAATTACAAGAAGAGAAGGATTGATGAAATAGAATTTGGAAATAGGCAAAGTATTCACTGGTTTGCAAACAAATGTTCTTTTAGTGTGATTTTGATTTTCAATCCACAGGATTCGTTTGCAAATCTCCGTTCTCTCGTTTTTGATTAAGTGATTAAGTGATTCACTGACAAGGATTCGAATAACTGTGACTTGTTTTTCCGTGTTATGTTGTTTTCTTTTTGCCTATTTTTAATATTTTTAACTGCATGAAGAGAAGGATTGATGAAATAGGAATTGATAATAGGTAAAGTGTTCACTGGTTTACAGACAAATGTCTTTAGTGTGTTTAGTTTGCAAGTCTCCGTTCTATCATATTTGATTAAGTGATTAAGTGATTTACTGACAAAGATTCGTTTGCGAATCTCCGTTCTCTCGTTTTTCATTGAGTGATTTACTGACGAGGATTCGTTTGCAAATCTCCGTTCTCTCGTATTTGATTGTTGTTTACTGACGCTATAAATCGAGGATTATTCTTTGTTTTAAGTTTCATTAAATATCGTTTTAAGACATACTCATGGCGCCAAGTGCTGTTTGGTTGCATTTTAAAAAAATAGAAAACGGTAGAAAAGTGAAGTGTTGTAAATGTGGGAAAGAACTAGCTTATAATAAAAGCACTTCTGCGTTAGCCACTCATTTAAAAGCAGTGCATAAAATACCGGTACCGACACAAGGTACTAGTGCATCTAGTCGAGACGCAGAAAAAAGAAAAGTGCCTGAAGATGAGAGAGACATTCCAGGCCCCAGCAGGGTAAGAATGGTTTTGAATAGTTTTTGAAGGATTTCAGCAGTGATTCTTGCGAAATGAGGCCACACGTTTTGTGATCTTGAAATCTTGTCCTTGGTAGAAGATTTCTGCTGCTGTTTTTCAGCCAATTACAACATTGAAGGCATCTAACTGCCGTAGGAAAAACTGTATTATAAAAGAATTTTTTTTCAGGCTAGTGGAAGCACTAGGGCAGAGACCAGTTCGAGTTCTATAATCGAAATAGCTTCTGTATCATTGGATGGTCCACCAGTGCCCAAGGAAAGCCGTCGCTCATCTAGTGTGTCACTAGGACCGATGGACAAATGCATCAACAATGCTACTTCTTTTTCAGGTGTGTGCCACTATGTAAATAGTATATATATGTATATATATATATATATATATATATATATACATATATATATATATACATATATATAAATACATATATATATATATACATATATATATATATATATATATACATCTATATATATATATATATATATATATATATATATATTTATATATATATACATATATAAATATATATATATATATATATATATATATATATATATATATATATATATATATATATATATATATATATATATATTACTGACTGGATTACTGTATATATATATATCAGTAATCCCCCCTATAACACGGTGCTCTCATAACGCGTTTTCATATAACGCGATTTCATGTCCCTCATATAACACGTTCTTTCTCCCATATAACGCGGGGATTCCCCACGTTATATTTCTGCACTCTGATATTTAGAATGATTTGTGCAGTTCATAATCCATTTCGCGTACGCTTGCACGTTGTGTCAATTGTGTTGTTATAAGATTAAATTAAATTATTTTATTAAATTTGTGTTACTATTTTTGGAATTGTAAGAACATTGATCACACAAATATCTACTAAAAGGTGTAGAAATCTTATTTTTATAATTTTTATTTTAAATAAAATATTAATTCCTCAGCCATGTCAAGTGAAAAGGAAACGAAACCTAAGGTAAAAAGGAAATTTATTTCTTTACGACAAAAAGTTGATATTCTGGATCAGCTAAATAATGGTAAGAAATCAACAGCAATAGCAAAGGATCTGGAGCTGAACGAGTCAACAATACGAACAATTAAAAAAAATGAAAATAAAATAAGGAGTGCTGTAATGTGTAGATCGTTGCAGACCTTAAGTAAATCTTCACGTGTAAAGGATTCGTTAATACCAAAAATAGAAAAATGTTTGATGATTTGGATAGAAGACTGCAATCGGAATAATATTCCTATAAATAGTTGCTTAATAAAAACAAAAGCGCTAAAAATTTTTACCCATTTAAAGGAATCAGAAAATGTTTCTTCCGATGAGCCAAAGTCAAAATTTGTCGGTAGTAATGGCTGGTTTGAAAGGTTTCGGAAAAGGTTTTCCTTGCATAATATTCAAATTCAAGGAGAACGCGCTTCAGCTGATTATGAAAGTGCTCTGAAATTTAAAGAAGAACTTCCGAAGATAATTGATGAAGGTGGATATACGGCAGACCAAGTTTATAATGCCGATGAAACTGGCTTATATTGGAAGAAAATGCCTAAGCGAACATATTTATCGAAAAACGAGCGATCTGCTGGTGGGTTTAAGGCATCTAAGGAGAGGATGACTTTGCTTGTTTGTAGTAATGCATCTGGTGACCATATAACAAAACCAATGTTAATTAATCGTTTCTTAAGCCCACGGCCAATGAAAGGAATTGATAAGACTACACTTCCCGTTTACTGGAGAGCAAACAAAAAAGCATGGGTCACAGCTGCTATATTTCACGACTGGTTTTTCAACTGCTTTGTACCAGAGGTCGAAAATTACTCGATAGCTAAAAATATTAGTTTCAAGGCTTTACTTCTGATAGATAATGCTCCAGGACATCCAGTAGACCTAGTTCATCCAAACGTAAAAGTACTTTTTTTACCACCCAACACAACATCAATACTACAACCACTTGACCAGGGTATTATAAAAACATTCAAATCTTATTATATACGCAGAACACTTGAATTTATATTGGAAAAATTTGAATGCAATCCAGATATGAGTTTACCTGAGATATGGAAAGATTTCTCAATTTTAAAATGTGTGGAGTTAATATTTCTATCGGTTCAAGAATTAAAGTCTTCGACATTAAACGCCTGTTGGAAAAATATTTGGCCTGAAATCGTTTTGCAAGAAAATGTTTTGGATTCTACAAGTATAAATATTGAGCCTATAATACATTTTGCTCGATCAGTGGGTGGAGAAGGGTTTGACGACATGAACGAACGAGATATTCATGAATTAATAAATGACGCTGAAGATTTAGATGAGCAAGAACTTGTAGAATTAGCTGATACATCTGACGCAAATAATTCACATAGTGCTGAAGAAAGCTCAATGCAGATTATTGACGAAGTAGATGAAACTTTAAGCATGGAAAACCTGAATAAAATAGTAAAATTGGGCAAACAATTGGAACTACTTGTTAGTAATTGTGATTCTTCAATGGAACGATCTACTGAATTTAAAATAAATCTTGAATACTGTCTTGCACCATATTTAACACTGCAGAAAAAACATAAAACCGAAACCGGAGAATCAGTAGATAGTGAAATTTTAATTCATACCGACGGACAAGAAAATATGATCTTAAGTAAAGAAAATGATAAAAATTTAAATGGTGAAACCTTTGGACCTTCTATTAAAAAAAGATGTCGGTGGAACGTTATTTCAGACAGCTCCGACAGCGAATAAACGTGTAAAAAAATGTTTTTGGAATTATGTAATTTAATTGAAATTTACTGTTTTTTAGTTACAAATGAATAAGTTTTTTATTTAAAATATTCTTAGTTTTATTTTCATAAAGCGTACATATTTCGTTCATAGCATAGTTTTTCATTAATACATATTCGACTCAAACCCCCTTTAACAAGAAAAGTGAACCGTCAACCATTTGTACATAACGCGTTATACGAGCATTCTCGTATAACGCGTTTTCTTATAACGCGGAACGAATCTACCGTGCTATAGGGGGGATTACTGTATTTATATATATATACATATATATATATATATATATATATATATATATATATATATATATATATGTATACAGTACAGCCGGAAAGTATTAGAACAAGATAAAAAAAGATGTTTTTGTCAGTTAATCGTATCATTTATAGAAAATTTATTCACATATTCGCAGTAGTTTTGTACTTTCAACGTAGCTTCTTGATTCAGAGAATTTCTAAATGCATTTTACTGAAATTTTTGTCAAAATTCATAAGAAAACAGCCTAAGGCCAAAAATCGTGAAAAGTGTGAAAACTGCCGCATTGCGTTTTCAATTTTTTTCGCACAGAAATCGATTTGACTGCGGTTTTAAAGTCATATGTCAATCATATAAACAAAAAAAGATGGTTATGTCGTATCTGGTCCCTTGAATTGTAATAAAAAAAACGGTATGTCTGTTAATTTGATAGTTGTTGTGTTTATGCATAATTTTGCCCGCTTTTTCGTTGAAATAGCCTCAGAATTACATTTTTCCAGATTGAAAATGGTCAAGCTGAAGGAAATATCCGTCGAAATACGAGCCCAAATCATTATTTTGCAACAAACAGGGAAAAACTATCAAGAAATAGCCAAACTTTTGAAAATATCTCTGTGTTCAGTTCATACGGCCATTAGAAGATATCGAGAAACTGGACAAAATACCAACAGAAAACGATCTGGTCGACCAAGAAAAACAAATCAAAGAATCGACAACAAAATATATGCATCATCATCTGCATCAGAAATTCGTGCTGAAATCAATGAAGACTTGGATTCACCAATATCGCTCACGACAGTCAAAGGCCGGCTTAAAGAAAAAGGTATGATTGGACGCATTGCTGTCAGAAAGCCACTTCTACGGCCAGTAAATAAACATAAAAGACTGAAGTTCGCTGAAGAACATATTGACTGGACGATTGATCAGTGGAAATCAGTTTTATGGTCAGACGATTCTAAATTCGAACTTTTCGGTAGCCATAGGCGTCAATATGTTCGCAGAAAAGTCAATGAAAGATTCAAAGCAGATTGCATTGTGCCAACTGTGAAACATGGCGGTGGCTCAGTGATGGTTTGGGCTGTTTCAGCTACGCTGGCGTTGGTCAACTAAAAAAAATTGAAGGAATTATGAAAAAAGAGCAGTATCACAGTATACTCCAACGCCATGCAATACCATCTGGCATTAATTTGATTGGTCGTGGATTCATATACCAACAAGATAACGATCCAAAACATACATCAAAACTTTGTACTTCTTATTTAGAACGAAAAAAAGTCGCAGGTGACCTTGATACAATGGAGTGGCCACCACAATCCTCCGATTTAAATCCCATCGAGCTATTGTGGGAAGAATTGGATCGACGTGTGAGAGATCTAAAGCCAACAAGCCTTCCTGACCTCTGGGAATGTTTGAACAAAGCGTGGAATAATATTCCACATCAAACACTTCAAAAACTCATCGAAAGAATGCCGAAATTGTGCGCTGCAGTCATCAAAGCAAAAGTTGGCCATTTTCAAGAAAATCGCTTAAAGTAACATACTCACTGTTTTCTTATAAATTTTGATGGAACTTTCAATAAAATTCATAAAAAATTGTCTTCGGATCATAGAACTACGTTGAATGTACAAAACTACTGCGAATATGTGAATAATATTTTAATAAATGATACGATAAACCGACAAAAACAACTTTTTTCATCTTGTTCTAATACTTTCCGACTGTACTGTATATATGTTTATATATATTTAACTTCTTGATACTCGACAGGACGATGTGTATGTACAAAAACTTCAATCCTCGTGTTCTCCGTCACAATCCAAATAAAACTTCAAATTTCGCCAACGTTCCGAAAAGTTAATTTAAAAATAAATTAATGTTATCATCATCAGGCCATCTATATAATAAGTTTGAAGTATCTCTCTACTTACAGGAAAACGAATGTAATATTATGAACACCACATAATATTACATTCGTTTTCATGTAAGTAGAGAGATACTTTAAACTTGTCTTATAAGTGCTATCGAACCTTTATTATATAGATGCCCTGATGACGATAACATTAATTTATTTTCAAATAAAGTTATCGAAACGTTGGAGGGATTTGGACTTTTATTTGGATTGTGACCGAGAACCCGAGGGTTGAAGTTTTTGTATAAATATTTATAATTTGATTGGAGTATTTGGTTTACATTGAATTCGAAGAAATTCCTGGTAACAAAATGAGAAACTTCTTACGGAGCTAAATAGATTCAGTGAAATATTTCGTTCTGGGATTTTTTTCGCATTTTCTTGTATTTCGGGTACCATGAATAAATACGCTGTTATTCCACTCTTTAATATTCATGATTGCCTTACATTCTCTTTAAGCTGGTGGGTACAGAGATCGTGCAACAACAAATGCATTAATGTTTATGGTGGTGAAAGATGACTTACCGCTATCTACTCCTGCGAAAGATGGTTTTCGCACATTTTGCCAAAAGTTACAGCCCCTTTATCACCCGCCATGTGAACCTACTTTTAAAAAAAAGATTGAGGATTTTTATGAGGATATGAAGCTAAAGATTACTGCAGATATGGCCACGAGTGATGCAATCACACTTACTACAGATATCTGGACTTCGCGTTCCATGCAATCGTACTTGGGCATAACAGCGCGCTATACAAAAAGGTAATGCCTAAAGAATGCATTCGCTTTTATTAACATAGCTTCTGTTAGAAGCTACATATTTTAACTCGGACCCTAAGCAGATAATTTTTTATCTCAAAATGGCATTTCAACAACAAAATTCACGATTCTCTCGAAGTTTTAACGGTAGAGATCGGAAACGTTCTCGAAATGAAAGCCGTAACAGAACTGTGAGTTTTGACTTCAAACAACATTTTTGTGCCAATTGATTTCTCGTGGGGGGAAACTATTTGTGATATTACTCAGAATAGTTCACGTTTATAAAATATTTAAAAGATGTAAAAATGGTACCACAAGCTTTTTCGTCCTGAGTTTAAATATAAGCTCTTCAGGAGCTGTGTATTTCTTTGTACTCTATTTTCTTCAACATTGGGGAAATTACGGAAAAGTTTATTTCATACTTTAATTGCAGATATCACAACTAAGTCCGTGGAGCTGTGTGCTTAACCACTTCTCGATAGGGCTAATATACCAAATCTACGTAAGGCTTTACGGAATATTAGTACTGATTTTAAAATAACAGATGATCGTATCGTGGCTGTAGTGACAGATGGTGGTGCCAATATCAAAGGCGCTGTGAGAGAGGAGTTTGGGTTACAAAAACACATTAACTGCGTTGCACATATTATCAATGGCATCGGTCAGGCAGCCATCGGTCTGCATGAAAATAAAAGGCCCTCTGAATCCAACGAGTGTCATGAGCTGCCAGAGGATGAAGAGGACCTTGATAACGACGAGCTCGAATCCGATGGTAGCCCGACCCTTAAAGATCTTATTGTGAGGGTGAAACAAATTGTGCGTTTCTTTCGGACGAGCTCTGTGGCAACTGCAAAACTTTTAAGGATGCAGCAAGAGGCAGGAACTCCCGAGCACTTGTGCCTGAAATTGATGCAAGAAGTACGCACTCGGTGGAACTCCTGCTATGAGATGCTCGATCGTTTTATCCACTTATCGGATACTTTGAGTAGCGTTTTATTGAAATGCAAAAAGGATAAAAGCACTCGATCCAAGCCTCCGAATATGGTTAGTGGTGAAGAGCTCGATACCCTCATGGAGATCCGTCACCTGTTGAAGCCACTTTATGAAGTCACCTGCGAAATTTCGGGCGAAAAAATCACAACGCTAAGCAAATGCATTCCGCTGATAAATGCGCTACAATCTGTAAGTTACATTTAGTACATGTTTCATTCATTCATTCCATATGGTGTTCATACTTCAGGAGGCACGGCCTACTGAAAAATAGCACCGTCTTTTTGCTGAAATGAAGTAGTCTGAATTTCTGTCTTCTTTTAAAAATTACAGAAAGTAGCAGGCTTTATGGTGACAACGCCTTTAGGCTTCAACTTACAAGAAGAGCTAAGGACCCTTATAGATAGGAACTTTAGTCGTATTGAACATGTACGGCCGTTTGCTGCTGCTACGATCCTTGACCCACGGTTTAAAAAATCTGGGTTCCAGGGAGCGGCTGCAGCAGCAAATATTATTAATTTTACTGGTAAGCCTTAATTGTTTCTTTGAACTCAAAATATATTGAAGTATATTGAAAAGAAATTTTCTTTAAAGTACTTTCCATATCAGTTGAGTAAAAGCAGAAGTGAAGAAGTATTTCATTCCAAAGGATGGCATATGAGCAACTGTTAAAGTGTAGTTCTTAGAAAGCAGCTATATTCGTGAGAATTTTTTTCTGCTTTAGCTTATCCCAATATTTACTCTTTTCTTGTATACAAATCTTGCTACGTATATTTTGATACATTTATGCTACTGAGAATAAAAGCTTTCTGATGTTGACAACCACGCGTAAAAAATTGTATTACGTTATCCACCATATATTTTGAAGCCATCAATTGTAAATGATGTTTGTAAATGTCAACTCTTTTCTAAGTAGAACTGTCAAGATATATTTGAAACGAGTAACGAATAGGTATATTTTTACAGGATACACGGATAAAAGCATTTGTTTATTTTTTTCGTAGGTAAACAAATCGCTGAAAAAATTGCAGCAGAAAGCCAAGTTGAGGCGGGGTACGTGACAGAGCAGGCTCAAGGTCTCGAACAATCGTCTGAGAGCATTTGGTCTACCTTTGACCAAATGGCATGCAGCTCCATGGTAGATGCCAACCAAGATGTAGCCGGAGGGATACCAATTGAATTCCGCCAATACCTGAACAGACCGGTTTTCAATCGAAAAGAGAACCCAAACCCATTGTTACTATGGAGGAGCGTATTCAAGGTGACAATGCGTTATCTGCCAGCATTGGCTACATCAGTTCCTGCAGAGCGCTTGTTTTCCCACGCTGGACGTAAAGCCACTCAATGTCGAAACAGGCTTTCTCCAAGTCGTGTTAATATGCTGGTTTTTTTTACGTAGCCTAGAAAAGGAATGCTTTGAGCTTTAAAATCATTTTTCATCCAAAAACATTATTTTAAAATAAAATTATTTTCAAACAAAATATTTTGTCTAATTTCATATGGCTGAAATGTTTCTTAAAGATGTTATGATGAATCCATAAGCTATCTTATCGGAGTTGTTGTACTGCCAAAATTTTTGTAGAGTTCTGGCGTGCAACTGAGAAAAAAAAATTAAAAATGAAATCTGCAACGTATGTGAAAATAGAAATTTTTCCTTTATGTGTGCACTTATGTATACTTTTTGTCATATTCTTTTTAATTTCAGTCGTAGCGGCTATTCAAGATATTATATAAAATCTCGTATAAGAGATTCTTTATAAGGCAACTGTTATCTAAGGGATTTCTCATAATGTCTTCAATCTTAAAATTCCTGGCGAGGTAAATAATAGGAAATGTTTTTGCATACTTCGCAAATTTCCGTTATTACACAGGTACATTTTCCAAATCTGCTTAAAATATAAGCCCACACCTTGTGAATACATTGGCGTTCAAAATAAAAATCGACTAGTCGACTAGTCGACTAATGGCACCGACTAGTCGACTTCAAAAGTCGATCGTAAAAGTCGAAAGTCGACTATTTCCATCGAGTTTCATTCACTACTAGAATCGTATTACTAAATTGATTCAACTTTATATTAATTAATCAAGGTATGCGAATCTAAACATAACCTCTGGCGATACGAGTTCAACAATAAAACTTTACTGCAATGACGTTTGTCAAATTGACAGTTGAAAATGAGAGACATTTTGCTTCGTTAAATGTATTCCGCTCATTTTAACGAAATCGTTAAATTAACTACAATTTTATATCTCTTTCACTCTTATGGGGTGAAATGCATACGGTGTTCTTGTCTTTGTCTGACCATGTTTCTCGCAGATTTTCTTGCAAATACGCGCGTTCACCAATACAAACTCAAGTCGGTGGAACCAAAACAAACTACCGTTAGACGAGCACTTTGTACGTAGTGCGTCAGCTTCTAAGTATATAAGCTCTGACGTTACAACAAAATTCATTCACAATTCCAACCATTGTTCGCACGAGCCAACAAGCAATGTATGCTTCACCGCCCATACTTAGGGAACGGCGACACCCTAAATATAGTACAAAATCGCAATTTCATGTATATAAGAACTTATATCTTGCGCTTCATTGGTCAAGTCGCTAAATTGGCTCTGTGGCAAATTCCACACGCATACATGGTAGTCCATACAATTGCCATGTTGAGAGCATTTGGAGTACATGTATACAGTTGAATGTGTGTACTATGCGCAATCCGCTCATCTGAGTACCAATTCGCCGCGACAACCAACTCAGAAATTGTATGGGGGGAAGTCGTCGAGTATTCAGATATATAAATACTGAGGAAGAAAAGAGCCAAAAGCATGAGATTGGAGCTAGCGAATGAATTTGTAAAGCAGGTTAAGGGGAATTAGCACATCTACAAATTCAGCGTTTTGCAGATTAACTGGATCGAAGGTCTACGACTCTCACTAGCAATGCAAGCAATTTGTTTGTATTTAAGCTAGTGGCGAATTGGGAAAAGAAGCAGATTATTCTACGCAAGACACACGAGAGCTAGCCAAGACGGAAACCCACATCAGTAGTTCGCCGCAAAGCAACGCCAACCGGAACCAACGAAGTGTAGGTAAGAAGAACGAGCGGAACCTGAGTTTCTTTAGGCCTAAGCCGGTGAAACTCTGGTTTTAGCCAACCCATATTTAAAGTGGAACCCGAGAAACGATCTCTGATGAGCTAAAACTGAGTTTCTTTAGGCCTAAGCCGGTGAAACTCTGGTTTTAGCCATCTAATGGCTAATTAAGCGTAGATTATTATTCTTACACGGCAGAATAAATCTTGGAAATAGTCTTCAATGAGTTCAGACGGAGTTTCTTTAGGCCCAAGAAGGTGAAACCCTGGTTTTAGCATTTTAATGACTAATTCACGTTTAGTGATAGTCTTTCACTTAACAACCACTCTGATTCTTTTCTTTTACGTAGACAGTGAAGGCATCCACGGGAAACGGAGTGCTCGGAGTCGGTGAAGCTCTGCTCCCAGTTTTTATCTGCGTGCACCAAGGTATGCGAACGATGATACGGGATTCGCCATCATCAGCAATGGACATCAGCAGTACGTGCTAGCAACAGTTCTTCAACTCGGATACTTTTAAAACAGATAATGTCGAGAGTTAATGTTTCTGAATGGAATTTTGATTAGTTAATGAAAACTTGCATTTGTGCGTGCAAAGAAACGTTTTGTTAAATAAAGATTTGCTAATGTAAAACGGATAATAAAGGTTCTTCTTATTTCTAAAGGGCAGCGCTTTTCCCCCCTAGGTATCAAGGTTCGTGTGATGAGGTGCGATCACCACGCCAACAAAGACAGGGTGGTTGCATAGGTATAGTAATTTATAACACAGAAAGCAGCTGACATCCAGGTACCATTGAATAAATTCTGCGTGAAGGCAAGAAAAAACGACAAAACACCCATCGTTTGAAAACCAAAAGCTGAAAACGTATTCCTCCAATGCAAAAACAGCATAGCCATGGCCATCATGCTCGTGCATTTCAAGTCAAATATGCCGCTAAGATTGTCAACTCACGCTTCCGACGTGCTAGTAGGTGGAGTACTGGAACAAAAGCACAACAACCGCTGGATGCCTCTCGCATTTTTGCAAAGGAAACTGTCTGCTGCTGAAACAAGGTACAGTGGTTATGATCGCGAACTGCTTGCCATCTACGACAGCATTCGTCACTTTCGAGAATATGTGGAGGGCACACAATTTCATGTGTTAACAGACCACAAGTTCACCCAGCCAGCCACTAAAAAGTCTCCTAACCAGTTTGGTCACCTAAATTTTATATCCGAATTCTGCACTGATATACGATACATTCCGGGCCCCAGCAACGAAGTAGCAAACGCTCTTTCACGATTGGAAATGATAACTACTCCATCCACTATCAATATCAAAGACTTAGCGAGGAAGCAGCAGGATTACCACGAAACTCAACAACTCATTCGACTGAATATTACGTCGCTGAAGCTAAGCCAGATCGTAATGGACGATAATATTAAAGTGATCATAGACACTTCTAAGTCTCAAGCTCGGTTCCTTGTACCCACATGCTTCCGTATGAAAATTTTTGACATTTTCCGCCAGTCTTCGCATCGACGCGGCCGTACACCCGTAAAAGCCATCGCAAATAAATTTGTGTGGATCAACATGAAAAGGGACGGCCGCCTTTGCGCTCGCGACTGCATTCCGTGTCAACGCTTGAAAGTGGACCGACACCAAAGAAATCCAAGTTAACCTTTCCCGATGCCTGAAGAACGATTTCAGCACGTGCATCTCGACATCATCGGCCCGTTGATTCCTTCCTTGGGATTTAAATTTATATAAAGTTCCATCCCCAACACTTAATTGAGTTGAGGAAAACTGTCGAAGATTTACTCAAGGCTGCCAAACATATCACGCCAACGAGTAAAGCATAGACATCTTGTGCAAGAAAAAGCTTGATAGCTGTCAAAGCTCATTTTGTTGACCGAAACTAGGCAGTTAATAGAGTTCTTCTTGAATTTCGTTATTTTCTTGAGCAGTACATGGCAGGAGATATAAAAATTAACTAGTTACTGCAGCAGCTAGCTAAGATTAATGTTATGGTTACCGATAATGTTACTAATGCAGTTGCTGCAGTCAGATTATCAGGATGTAAGCATTTAACATGTTTGGCTTACACATTGAATTTTTTTATCCATGCTGCCTTGCAACAGTTGAAAACATCCACAAAAAAAAGGGAAGAGAATTATTAATTTTTTCCATCGAAAAGTAATAAAAAAATTTATATATTTTTCCTTCACATGTAGTTTAAGGTATTTACTTGACTTGAATTGCTAAAATTTTCCTTAGTTTTCATAATTTTTGAGGTTAAAGAGGAGTTACTAAGTTACAAAAACTTTTAATAGAGGTCTTTCCCTAATTTGTAAGGAGAAAAATTTGCTGAGAATCGTGAGATAAAAAGTGACAATTCGATTCGTACAGCGAAAATTTTCAGAAAACGAATGTAGCTCTTACGATAGAAAAGTGGAGTCGCGCAAAGTGGTGTAAGTCCAAAGCAAATGCATAATGCGTGTGAAAGGTGGCGAAGTTGTCAATGAATAGCAATCGTAAGGATTAGTTATGAAACGTTAGACGTGTGGTATGTAGGAGTTTTGTTCGCGCTCGTCGCCCGTGCAGAGTCATAAATTTTTGAAAGAAAGCAAATAAATTGAGAGAGAGAAAGGAAACAAATATTATTCAAAAAGCAGGTTATAAAAAGTGTGCCCTCTGCATAGTTTTTCGTTAATTACAGTAGACTTTCTTTGCAAGAAAGGATTTAATTGAATTACTACTACATCGCAATCGTAATATGTATTGGAAGTCAGTATGCGAAGTAAATATTCGAAGTAATAAGTGTAATAAAGAAAATGTGTGAGTAGAGAATTACATTCGTTCTTTCCTTTCGCTGGAAACCTCACCGGGAAAGGGACCCGCAACGATGGTAGGCCCCTCCACTATAATGAGCTAGCCACCGGGCGAGCTCTCCTCTTTTTCGCGTTACAGGGGCTCTTACACGTGTAGAGTGGCCTTCCGCTCGTGTGCCCTTTTATGGTATAGTGTTATGTGATTCCATCGCATAATACTATAACATTTCTCATTTAATGGAAAAAATTCATACAAATTATGCTTGCACGAATTTTTCACATGAATGGGAAATATATGACCACGTCTACATTGCGTCTTGATCCGGTTGGGAGGGTGCGAGGGGGCACTGCTTCCAGCTGGATGCCCCAGTCTTATTTGTGGGCCATAAGTATCATCGATAACGACGAAGTCCTCTTATTGTAAGTCCGCCCGTTTTCTCCCGGCCCAGTTTGTTACTGGCTATCAGCAACTTCAACCCTTAGTAGGTTACCTCAGCCTCGACACCAGTCGATCGGCATTAGACCCTTTACAATTCGTGAATGCGAAATTTTTTTTTGTAGTGGGTCCTTGTGTTAGGGAAAAGAACCCGCCCCACAACACCGTGACGCTAGCCAGCCAGCGCATTCATGCGTCCTCAGACAAGGCCGATCTCGGCGAAACATACCATTCTTTTTCGCCGAGGCGGTAGACCATCGCTGCAGTCCTTCACGGACATTTATAAATACCAGCTGGAAAAATTAGAGCTAGTGGAAGTACTCGTATGATGGGTGAGCCCTTGTGCAGCAAACGTTGGGATACATTAGATCAAGGGTTAGTCGGAATACTATATAAATTGTAAATTTAAAAAAATAATGCTAAGTTAACGCTAAAAGTAAATTAAACGACAACAATTTGTTCAGATGCGTTCAAATTAAATTGTCTGTATATATATATATATATATATATATATATATATATATATATATATATATATATATATATATATATATATATATATATATATATATAGACTTTAATTTAGTTTTTCGGTAAATAACCCAACGAATACATAAATGTGAAAAAGAGGCCAAGTTCGGTTGAATGAACCTTCGGAGTAGTGTCAGTGTTACCGAAAAAAGAGCTGAGATCTAACAGGTAACCAAACTCTATAGCAGTGCTTTAACCCTAAAACGCATATGGGACACATTTGTCCCAGCATAACTTTCACGATTGGTGGTAATACAGGCTAAGTTAAACATGAAATATTAATGAATTTTTACATTCCATGTAATTTTCTAATGTTAATATGGTGGTAGCAATAAAAACAAAAGTTATTTGTCAGGAATCGCAGCGACGACAGTAATGCATTTAGTTCTTGGTAAACACATAACAGGCTTATTGAAAAGTCCCCGGTCAAATGGGGCCTTTTTAACGATTTCATTCTTTAAACGATCCAATATCATTATATAATAATCGCTGTTGATGGTTTGGCCCTTTTGGAGGTAATCAATGAATATTATACCTTGCGCATCCTAGAATACTGATGCCGTAACCTTGCCAGCGGACTGTTGTGTTTTTCCTCGCTTTGGATTCGGTTCATCGTGTGCAGTCCAATCAGCTGACTGTCGATTGGACTCCGGAGTGAAATGATGGAGCCATGTTTCGTTCATTGTCACATATCGACGCAAAAATTCAGGTTTATTGCGCTTAAACACTGCTCAGAACCATTAACACGTTGTTGCTATTGATCGATTGTGAGCTCTCGCGGCACCCATTTTGAATACAGCTTTCTCATGTACAAATATTCGTAAATGATATTGTTAAGAACAAATCAAAAATACACGTTCCCACGGAATGTGAAGGACAACAAACCAACTCATTCCCATGAAGAACAATATGCAACGTCTGCACCAGACACCGCGAAGTAACGCGAGCCGCTCCACAAACAGACATGCCAGCGAGCATCTTCATCGCTGGAATCTGACGCTCCACAAACAGACATGCCAGCGAGCATCTTCATCACTGGAATCTGACGCCACCAACTTCGAGTCGGACATACTGTGGGAATTACGTAGATTTAGGAATTTAGAAGTAAGCAAATTTAATGTATATATATTTTGTAGCATGTAAATAAATTTATCATTGTTGATCAGAACGTCAAGTCAGTCATTTCGAAAGGGACAGTCGGAAATTTAGTTGTACTAGTTGAAGTGCTGTTACGACATTTTCAGGATTATTTTTGGTTGTGCTGGTTAAAGTGCCAGTTGCAACTTCTCAATCTGTGTTAGGTTGTACTTTTTCAAGTGCTAGATACAACAAACAAACTAACACGCAACATAGTTTTCGAAGGTTTCATTGAACAGATATGATACACACATTCAGATGATATTTTCACAATGTCTGCTATCTCGATCAACTTCACTTTACGGTCATTCAAAATTATTTTGTGAACTTTTTCGATGTTTACTTCAGTGACAGCCTCTTTCGGACGTCCACTGCGTTCGCCGTCTTCGGTGCTCATTTCATACGTTTAAACTTAGCATACCAATCAATGATGGTTGATTGTCCTGGTGCAGACCCCGAAAACTCTCCATTAAGCCAAGACTTTGCTTCAACTGTATTCTTTCCCTTCAAAAAGCAATATTTTATCAGTACAAGAAATCCTTTTTTTCCATCTTTTTTCAAATAACAAAAGTAGCTACACTCAGAACGCAATATCTCAAAACTAACGGTCGGACTGCTGTCAAATTTTGACACATATCGTTTGAAGGTTGATACAAACGAAAAATCTTATGGATTTAATACTAGCACCGCCATCTGTGTATCATACCGGGGACTTTTCAATTGGCCTGTTATGCTTGAAAGTGTTTTTTTTATTCTTATGCATTTTGACGAAACTATTTCTTCAAAATTATATTTGCTGGTAATTATTGTTATCAATTAATTAAATTTTTTGAGTTTTCGTAGCTAAAACACTGCAAATCTCCTGAAAATACGTTAAGGGACACGGGTGTCCCAATATGCGTTAGAGGAGACTTTTGCTTTAAACTTATAACATAACTGAGTTTCCTACTACATTCCAGTCATCCACGATTGCATGTGGATATAAGCTAACGCGTTCTCACGATTTATGCTGACGACAGGTCTGGATTGCATGATAACACCTGATGCGCTAGCATTCCAGATTCTGGTGAAAATGCAAATGTGCAACATCAACAATTTAGCATTAGATTCAAATTGAAATTAAAATTGTAGCTCAGTTCCATTGTAACCTTTGATTAGAAAAGACGGGCCTTGTTCCCGATAAATAAAAATATTTTTTTCACATAATCCCGCGTTGATTTGTTAACTTGTACTGTTGACACACTTGACTATTCACGTGGCCATTGATTTGTTTGAGAATATGAATATCCATATGGATATAATGGATATGGGTCATCTATTTATGGTTTTGCTTTAGGGTCCATGATTTAGGATGTTTAACTAATAGATTGAGTAATCGATATTGCTTAAGTATTTCAGAATGGTGAGAAATAAATTTTAGCTGATAGTTAAATTTATGACTGTAGAATAGGTATAAATAAGCATGAATCAAAAAATAAAATTCAATTCTGATCTTATAGTAGCTCTGTTTGTTTTACTTGCTGTGTATCGCTGCAGAAGATTAGAAAAATATGTCCGCGATTATTCGCCGCGATTTTAGCAAACATGGCGTAGGTGTCATTCTAGTAATGTCCTCACTAAACTATCTGCGGTCCCAAAATTGCTTGCTTAGGTAAATTATTGAATATTAAATTATATAATACTTTCGTCCTTCGTCTTTCGTCGACGATAACAACAATAGAAATTTATTACAATCCACTCGTCGAGCTCCACTTCTCCTTCAGCTCCATTAGCAAAAACTAAAGAAAAACCGGCAAAAATCTGAATTTTATGAATCACTCCTTACTACCACCTCGATCCGCTCCATTCTTAAAACAGACACGTAACCACCACTCTGAGGCTTCACTACATCTCACTACTCGCTACTTTAACGGCCGTCAACGGCGGTATTGAACTTTTTGTTCCATCGTATATTGCGTACGTGTAATCATCCGTGGTTGTTTAGATGCATATATATATATATATATATATATATATATATATATATATATATATATATATATATATATATATATATATATATATATATATATATGTATATATATATATATATATATATATATATATATATATATATACATATGTATGTATATATATATATATATATATATATATATATATATATATATATATATATATATATATATATATATGGCACAAACCATTTGGTGGTATTGCTGTTTGGTGCATTTTCGCGCAGTTATTGCACTTTCGAGTACTTCTCGTTTCTCTTTCGTTGCGCGACGAATGTCAACTGTAGTGGTTGACAATAGTCAATGTTTATATTTACCCCCCGCCGACTGTCGTCACGGAATAACTTGAAACGTTTATATTTATTCCGTCCGGGGTTACTTATCGTTGCTGGGGATCTTGAACCATAATCCGCGGATAGTGTTGAGTCGTTGGGATGCGTGTGCACGAATAAAGTGCAAGTGGTGGAGCTTCAGTGGAAAGGTGCTCAGTGGAATTCCTCAGAAATGTAGGTAAGTCCTTCCATAACTTTGTAAAATGTGCAATATTTGCTGATCAAAAGCATGTTCTTGAAAAATAAACTATCACAAGCGAGGTTATGATCCAAATTGAATTGCTATTCGGAGGAATTCATTTTTGTATTCTTCGTCAAAGCTTGGATTGGTTGCCGATGATATTTCTTCCCTGCTGCCCTCGCTGTTATTAGTTTGTACTGTCAAGGCTCGTGTTGCCTTCGGCTCATCAAAGGTTGGACCTTTGGATGAGACTCCACTAGTATCACTATTTATCCTGGCAAACACGTTTTGCACCTAATTTACTTGGAATTTGCCGCTACACGCTGAGCAACAAGCAGCAGGTCGATTGAATACAAAATTATTCTTTGCCACGTTAATTGCGTCAATCTGCTTCGTAACATCTTGTAATTGGGGAAGTTCTTGTTGGTGTTGGTAACGATTCCGCCTAAATGCTTTAAGCAATCATGGATCATGGATTTGCATTGACTGTTTTGAAAACATCATTCAGCTTGACTACTCGGGGATGATCTTTAGTTGTGCGTACACTGTATTCTCCCGATGCATATTCGATGTAATTAGCTTTCTTAGCTTAATCAGCTGATGCACTTAACTTGCTGTACATCGTTGTTCTTTCGAGTCGAACGCTTTGTGAACTTCCAAGAAGCCCATCCTGACGAGTAGCATTTACAGCAAATATCGATCATTCAGCACAGGGTGATTGTTGAATCGTGACTGATCTTCGTTCAATGATCGCTTCAGTTTCCTCGAACGCAAAGTACGTTCACGGTCTAGCTCCTCCGTCTAGAGTAGCTGATCGGCGTTCTCATTCTTCAGCGCATTCAGTCAACTTTTATTTTTTCAAAACATCCATAGTATTCCGGTACGGTGTAGCCCAACGACCCGAAATTCGGTTTTCGGGACACCGTTGTGGAGGGTTATTCTGGAAGTGGCGCTCGTCATGGAACCAACCGTTCGTGTGGCGCTTCCGGTATCATTGCGGTTCGGTTTATGTTGATATCTCAGCCTCCATTGGGCGTCGAAGATTGAACTCAGACGCTTGGTTGCTCTGGCGCTACTCGTGCTTCGTATATGTTGCTGATGATAACGGGGTTGTGGCTATTGTCGTTCTTAAAAAAATTAATGCTTACAAACTACATAACTACATTTAAAACCTTATCATCTAATCATTATTTAATCTCAGTCATTTATATCTTACGAGAAATGAATCCAACATCTTGGTTCCGGGTCTCCTCAAAATTCTTTAAGCGTCTTCGTATTTATTTAAATTAGACTGTGTGTGTGCTATGCGGGGTCCTTTCCCATAGGTTTTTCAAAGTAACGAAGTTCTTACTCTAAAACCTCAAATTGCTAGTTTGAATAGATTTAGAAGTTCAAGCAGGGACAGCAATTTTAAGAACTGTTCTAGATCAAGAACCCCTTTAAGAAATGAAGACATTTGGCTCAAAAACTCATTAGTGCAGATAACCATGTAAATTCGTAAACGCCCCATTAAATAATAATCAACCATTAAACTAATGGGCGTATCCTCGCAAACGGCCCCGGATACATGCCACAGTAATAGCCGTTCAGAAATCTTTGACTCCTGATCGAGGTTAATTTAACTCATTGCTGCAGGATCAGAGGCTTGAGTACTACTTTCAAAAAACAAACATTTCAACATAAAACCTACCAAAGACATGGAACATACGCTAACTTTACTCCTATTCATCAATTAATCTCTTCACTCAGATGATCGCAAACAGAAATTTTCATTCATTTAATGAATGACCAATGAAAAACTAGCATTCATTCATATCAAATTGTAAACATCGTCATCATCGACTCGCTAAACAACCAACTTTCGGAAGTCACGCACAGCGCTCAATCATTCGTTCACACATCTCGTTCAATATACTATCATCAACTTCTATATACTCTACTATACAGCTATAGATTGCCCAGGGAAGCACCAACGCTCTGCGTACAAAGCCGAGCACCCTTGTCCCTTCAATCCTTCAATGTATTTAATTGAATTTTACATTTAATGTAGGAAAAATGGTAAAATACATAGGATAGACGCTATGTTAACAGCTGCTTCTGCATTCAATGTGGAAACCAAAGCTACTGGCTAGTGTAAAATAACATTTCCGAGAAGAAAATGATCATGCTGTTGGCAAATTACGCTGGGATGACTGTAGAGTTACTGGTAAAGCAGTGCAAAAGCTTGACGGTGCTGTATATTTCATATCGAAATTTGTTTACAGAGGCAGCATATGAAAGACGGATGAAAAGGATGAAAATGTAGGCGAAAAAGAGGTTTGGATGATTTCGTTTTATTAGAGAGATTTATAAAGGATGGATAATAAGTAGGAAACTTGATGAACATACTCGTATGGGTGAAAAAAGAGGTTTGGGAAACTTTTTTTTTGTAGAGATTTTTTGATGGATTTCTGTGTATGCTGGAGAGAGCCTATCATACGAGGGATTGGGGAAATGTTTACGTTTTTATGAGTTTTCCGTTCAACATAAATTTCTTGATTCTACTTTCGGTTAATAAACTTCAATTTTCTTACAATGCACATCATCCTTTTTATCTTGCCGCCTGGGGAAAATATATTCTGGCGCCAAAAATCAACTTTAGACGTTAGTTTAACAACGTCGCGAGTAGACTAAGTACATGAAAATCGATTGTGGAAGTGTCACGAGTGAAAATAATCAATTGTAAAGTTTGTCAGTTAGTTTAATAACGTCGCGAGTGATGTGGCTATACAAAAATTGATTAAAGAAGTGTCGCGAGTGTAAAGAAACAATTTCAAAGTTATAGTGATCGTGATAAAGGTGATGAGATTAGTTGAAATCTAGAAATTGTTAAACAAGTTTTTAAAATGTTACGAGGGTAATTATTTTGGTGTGATAAATGAGCCCAACAATAAGAAAATTAATACAACTTTCACTTTTAATAAGTCCTAAGCAAAATCCAAGCAAATACTGAATGATCTAGTGTTAGTAATATTTATAGATCAAACAAAGTCAATATTTCAAGTACTCGACTTACGTTTTAATGATCCAAAATAAATTTCCTTAAACACGGCTAGTATATGAGCAGGAATTTAAGTGAAAATAAAATAATCGCTGAAGAAGACCGAACGATTACGGTCGAAAATCGATTTCGATAAGAAAAATAAAAAATCAAATACACAAAATTAAAAGGAAGCCTTTGATTTCTACTTTCAGTAGGAGTATTTTGTGAAAATGAATTCGATTACAAATAAAGAAATTTTGATTGTCTTTATAAGTCATCATTCAGCCACCAATATCGAGATAAATGAGTCTCAGTTCCATCAATTTCAACAAACCTCAGAACAGAATATATCCATCACCAATGTTGAACTCTTGTGTTCAAATTCGATGGATATTATACCTTCCATTTTTTTCCATAAGGATGTGAAAGTTTTGGGTAAGTCTAATCTCTATTTAACCGTTTGATTGCTTTAGAAAATTCCAATTTTTGTTTTTATTTGTCAAGCCCATACACAAATGTTTGAGTCACATGAATGACTTCATAAAATGCCAGTTTTAAAGAAAGTTCCAACAAAAACCCTTTCTTCCCAAGGACTCAAAAATCGAATTCAACTGTTATAATTTCTTGATGGCAATAAAAATGTAGGCATAGTTAAAGGAAAATATAGCTTGGTATGTTATTGTATTAAAATCATTCATTCTAGGGCCTGACCTTTGCAGATTTGAACTATTTTATTTAAAGTGGCACCTCAGTAGCAATCGATATTAACGTTTGTAATAATCGGATTTTTAATTTCCACCTCTAGGAAAAAATTTCTTGTCGCCAAAGTTTTATCCGAAGACAAGTTTAAAAGGCAGATTTTGGTTTGAATTTAATTGATTTTGTTATTTCATAATTATAGCAAAACACTTAAATTAAACTTTTACAACGATGTCACTAGCAATCTGTTGTGGTTGTGCTATTGAGGAACTTCTTGTGCGTTCCTTTTCTTCTAGAAAGTTCGAAAACAAGAAGCAAATTAAAGATTCATTCGACCAATGCCGCTTATTTCACTCAGTCAGCAATCTGTCAAGGGAAATTATGTCAAACATTTTTCAACATAACTTTATAATAAATTTGAATGGCTTTGTGGATGCTGGCCTTGTCTACCATTTTCATCAGAAACCAACGTCTGGTGGACTTCTGGGTTTTCAGACCTCAGTCATTCGCACAAAACTTTAAAATGCCATGCTAAAATATCTCAGGAGCATTTGCGCTGCATATTGGCTTGGAAAAAGTTTGGTAATTTACCACGCATTGGGATAATGATCGATTGCCAGCGGTCACTGAACATTAATGCACACAACGATCGAGTCAAAAAAATCGTGAAATTTGAAAATGCCTCATTGATGTTGTGTCTTTTTTTGGTATTCAAGAACTGGCTTTTCGTGGCTATAATAAATCTTCTGGTTCATCTAACAGAGGCAATTATGTGGAAACCATTTCTTTGCTTGCATAGAATAACCCCATTTTAAAAAACCATCTCGAAAACTCAAAACTTTTTTCAGGCTTGTCAAAAGATATTCAAAATGATTAGATTTGATCAATTTCTTCCATCACTTTTGATACTATCCACAAGGAAAGTGAGAAGTCTCCTTGCGTATCAATAATGTTATACGAAAAAACTGATGTATCCACAAAGTCTCAGCTTTCCACAGTATTAAGGAACGCTACTGAATATGGTATTATACAGAAACGTTTTCTTGGCTTTCGAAATGTATCTACCGATAGAACAGTTTCGGCGCTATATGATCATGTAAGTGAAATATTATACGAGTTTGAATGTAAGGGAAATTAGTTTCACAAAGTTATGATGGAGGAGTGGTTATGTCTGGTGAAGTAAGTGGCTGACAAAAAAGAGTGAGAGAAAGGTTTCCAGATGCTACATTTGTACATTGTTTTGCTCATAGATTAAAATTAACTCTTTCAAAGTCTCGTGAAAAAATCAAAGTATGCCCAATCTTCTACTTGAGTTTGCATGGTTTTTCATCATTTTTTAGTCACTCCATTAAAAGGTGTTCGAAATTCGATGAATTCGTAAAAAGACGATTGCCTAGAGATGTTACTACTAGATGGAACTTTTATGGCCGCTTAGTAACAACTATATTTGAAAATATATCAGATTTAGAAAATCTTCTCTTAGATATTGTAAATACTGGCGCCGGGGACATTGAAACTTTCAACGCTGCAAAAGGGCTTTAAGCAACTGTAACTGATTTTCAATGTCATTTTCTGTTGACTGTATTTGCATCAATTTTTTTCATTTTGTGACATTTTATTTAACATTTTCCAAACGAAACATAATGACATTTCGTGCTGTATTAAGAAAATCGATGATTTCAAAAGTAACCTCCGAGACATTCGGTCAAATTTCGATTCATTTTTAGGGTTTAGTAAAATAATTTTACAAAACCCTACTCAAATCGCGACCTGTCTGTCCGTATGTCCGTCCGTTCGTCCGTCCGTCCGTATGTTACACCAGCTTTTCTCACAAAGTACTTAAGCTGGAAACACCAAATTTTACACACAGGTGTAAAGTGGTGCTCTCTTGAAAGTTCAGCTTCAAAAAAAATGTATGAGGTATTTAAGGGGGGTCTCCCCATAAAGGGGAGTGGCCCCCCAAAAAAAATCATCAAAGGTAGTCAATATGGGTATCATATGAAAGGCTTTTCAAAACAGGTCTTAAACTGACATTTTTTGCTTCAGGGCGAACACACGAAGGGGAAATACACGAAATATGTGTGCCTCCCCCTCGCGATTGGACGCCTGTGATCCGAAAAATCTGAAAAACATCATAGAGGTAGATATTCAACAACAAATACCTTAGAAGTCGAAGTTCACTCAACTTTGTTAATAATAGTATGATTTTCGAATTTCAGATTTTCCCCAATAAAATCGTACAGGTACCCTTAAACTCAACATTTGAGTATTTACATATAAGGACCTAATACCCAGCAAGTTTGTTGAAAATCGAATCATATTCGCGGAAGTTATAGCCATTTGAAATTTTTGCAATTACAACAACAATAACACACGGTTTTGGTTTTTTATGGATTTCCCATCGGTTCAGACACTGCAATTTTTACTTGATCTTCTTAAGATTTCCAGATAAGATTAATAAAAACACACATTTTTGGAATTCATGATTTAAGTGATTTTTGTTAGTTTGGAACAAAATGGGGACCGTTGAAAATGGAGAAAAAATCTGTTTTCTTTTAAATGTGCACATCTCTTTGACATGTTTCTTGACTTTAATTGTTGCTGGTGACCGTACTTCGGAGTGGTTGGGTACAAAATCTTTCTGACATGACCGTAGGTCTCTTTACTCAACTTGTTTGAAGATACAATGGACAAGTTTGACCATCCTTCAAGCCGAAAAAAAAATCCCGACTTCCGGTGGATGGAGAAATAAACTTAGAATCAAGTTATAGGCAACTTTTTGTGAGATTCTGGACAACATCAGCCAAGAGTTGAATGTAAGATTCGAATCACTAAATCGATTAAAATTTTCAGAATTGATGAACACTTTCTTTTGCGCGAATTTTTCCACTAAGTTTCCGAGTACACTATTCACTAATTTGTAGCAATCTTACCCAAACAGATTTGACTTTTCATCCTTAGGCACAGAGCTTCCAGTCCTTTTTTCTGAAGGGTAAAAACTTTAAAGAAATTTTTCAATATTTCTTCCATAATCAACTTGGCAGAGTTTTCCTAATTTTTTCAAACTTTCACAGTTAGTTTTAACTATACCAGCAACAAAAGCTTCAGCAGAACGTAGCTTTTCAACGTTGAAAAGAATGAACAATTACCTTACAAATTCTATTGGGGAATAACGTCTTAGTAATTTGTCACTTTTGTCAACCGAGAAAAGTTTACTGAAAGACCTCCTCAGTGCTGATAAAATGCACGATCTAATCATTGACAGTTTTGCAGCGCAAAAAGAGAGAAGAATAGACTTAATTTATAAATTTTAACGCGTTTTTATAACAATATTACACATCAACATAATTATTTTATCGAAACTTTCATCATGACAACGCTCAGTTTGCATTTTTCTTTGAATAAATACTTTTGAACGTAAATTTTTATTTTACTTTACAATGCAAAGTCAAACAAAAGTTTAATACATGTATTAACTTATTTTATCCTTTCTGCATTCCTTTTAACCATCTGTTTGTTGTTGTCTTTTTGCGGGCAAACTACTTTGCTGACCATTATTGGGTGCGTAAACTGCTTCCACAACGGTTGGACCTTTGACGTCAGGAATGCCTTCAACTCCGCTAGATGGGTGGATATTCTGGACGCGCTGGAAAACTCTTTTCAGGTTCCAGAATATCTAATACGGCTTTTGAGGAACTACCTAAAGGACCGAAGCCTGATCTACGACACGACACAGGGCCAACGAAGGATGGAAATTATATCGGGTGTTGCCCAGGGATCTATCCTTGGTCCGGACCTGTGGAACGTGTCTTACATCGGGCTACTGAGACTTGAGATGCCAGATGAGTCGCGCTTGGCCGGCTATGCGGATGATGTTGCGGCTCTGGTCGCTGGTGAGTTTAGCACTGGAGAAAACCGAAGTGGTCATCTTGACAAAAAAGAAAATCCCTAGAGCAAGGATGATCAGTATTGGAGACATACAAATCGAATCGAAGCCAGCGGTGAAGTACCTGGGGCTACTGATCGACTTGAAGATGAGTTTCTCTGAGCAAATCAAGACAACGGCTGAGAAGGCTTCTTCGGGAATATCGGCCCTGAGTCGACTTATGGCCAACGTAGGGGGACCCAGCCCATCAAGAAGACGCCTCTTGATGAGTGCTGTAGGGTCAGTGCTACTGTACGGAGCAGAGGTATGGGGCGACGCTCTCAGCTAGGAGGCATACCGAAAACGTTTGGCACGGGTGCAGAGAAGAGGAGCACTGAGAATTGCATCTTCCTATCCGACAGTCTCTGATCCGGCGGTGAAAGTTATTGCAGGCGTGATACCTGTGGCCTTCCTTGCAAGAGAGCGCCGCGCTATTTATCTGCGCCGAAACGAGGATGCGAGGGAGATGGTTGTCCGCGAGGAGGGACAGCGCTCGCTCAACGATTGACAGCAGTCTTGGGTGAATTGCACGAAGGGAAGGTGGACTGCGCGCCTCATCCCGGATGTGAGACGGTGGCTGAATCGAAGGCATGGTGAGACTGACTTCTATCTGACCTAGCTTTTGAGCGGGCATGGGTGTTTTCAGTCTTACCTGCACAAGATCGGCAAGTCACGGTCTCCCGACTGTCGGTTTTGCCCAGGAGAGGAGGATAATTCCTGCCACATATTTTTTGCGTGTACAAAATGGGTCAGGCTGCGAAGGGAACTCTACAGGGAGACGGGAGAGCTCACCCCGGATAATATAGTTGCGGTGATGCTTTTAGGCAGTCCTAAAATATAAAAGGGACTCACAGCAGCCGGGGGCGCTGGGGCTGGGGGATCGCTCTTCTGGCATTTCCTCTTCCCCTCTCCCCTCCGGCTAGGAGGGGGACTCCCCAGCTTGAAGGCGCCCCACGGCGTAACAAAACGAGACCTGGCCCGAAGTAATGTGTCAAACGGTTCCAGGCTGGGTTCTCAGGTTAACAGGGGAGGTGTTCAGTGGGTAGTCCAGTCGCGATGAGAGTCCTACACCCTGTGCATGAACAGCATTCACCACCTACTACAAAAAAAACTGTTGGACATATTGATGGCTTGTAAAGTATTTTGTCTCCCTTGCCTTCCTCTCCTGGCAAGAAAGCTCTAAACCTTTTCGTCGTTCTTGCTGCGTCGCACAAAGTAAACAATGCCAAACAACGATCATACTCGCGCGGCACAGAGACAAATGGTCGACAACTACTGTGCACACTGTGACAACGTTCACATGGTGCGGATTTTGCGTTTGAGCTTTTCTAGGCAGATTTTAAAAAAATCTCCAATTAAGATTATGTAAAATACTTCAACTTGTTCCAATTCCTCATTATACTTTCAATTGGAATTTGTAAATACACTGCAGCACATAACACGTACGTACTGGCGCCACTCATGAGAGCGGCGAACGGGTTTCACTCGCGTGATCTTTCTTTTTTTGCTGTCTTTTCCCGAAAACTTATCGGTGGCAAACTACATATTTGTTTCACTATGAATGTGCACTTCCGATAGGTTTTACACTTTAGTTTCTATTAACGAACAGAGCAAATTCTAAAACACGGAACAACGAAGCAATTCTTTTTAAATATATAAATGAACAAATAACTAAAAGATAGCGCAACCCTCATTAGCCATACGTCCATCGGGTCAAGAACATGTGCTATCATGTTGATAGCCAAAGATGGCCCGGGTGAAAGAATAAGTGGTTCTTTCACTTAGGAGACTGGCACCATTATTCTCAACACTTTGTAGTTGACAACCACAGTCTATGTGGAAGTTTACAGCTCGTATAACTTGCATGTTGGGTGTGTTCCCACATGTATATAAGGTCCAATACCCACCTTGGGATCACGCGGTCGAGCTGCCCTGTGGGTGATGGCGTGTGGCAGCTCCTGAGGAGTGTTCATCACCTACAACGAAACCGCTGTTTGCTGGCACCAGCCCTATGCTGGAAACTCTGGTCTCCATCGGGTCAAGAACATGTGCTATCACGTTGATAGCCAAAGATGGCCCGGGTGAAAGAATAAGTGGTTCTTTCACTTAGGAGACTGGCACCATTATTCTCAACACTTTGTAGTTGACAACCACAGTCTATGTGGAAGCTTACAGCTCGTATAACTTGCATGTTGGGTGTGTTCCCACATGTATATAAGGTCCAATACCCACCTTGGGACCACGCGATATACAGTCTTGTGGAAGCCGTGGACAGTCTTGTTGAAGCCGTGGGCGATATAGGCATAGTCTTGTGGAAGCCGTGATAGAGGAAGGTGTGATCGAGTCTGGTGGCAAAATAATCCGAGTGTTTCAAATCGAAGTGTTAGTATTAGTGTAGGTGTATAAAGTAAAGTGAAGATATTGCAATGGACGGGAATGAACTTGCCCGCATCAATGCGGAGTTGATAAGTGAAAATCAAAAACTCAAAGACTATATTAAGGAAAACGAAGTTAATAGTGAAGTGATAATTAAAGAAAATAAGAGGCTTGTGGACGAAAACGAGCAGTTTAGTGAGGCTATAAATAAAATCAGTGAGAATAAAATAATAACAGACACTGAGTGTGGATTGAGAAGTGAAATAAGAAGTGAAGAAGTAAAAACGGGAAATTTAATAGCGAGAATGGAGGAAAAGGAAGTGGAAATAAAGAAACTTAGAATTGACAATGATAGGTTAATAAAAAATAATAGTGCACTAATAGAAGAGAATAGTGAACTAAGAAAAAAGACGGAAGAGGTTAAAGTGAAAAAGAAGAAGATGAAGAAAAACAAGATAAAGAAAAGAAATAAAAATGAAAATGAAAGTGAACATATAATTATGGATGTGTGTAATATGAACAGTGAAAGCGAAAATCTAGAAGTGAACCTAGATAGCGACTGCAATGATATAGACATACTAAAAGAAAGAATGATAAAAATGGATAAATTTTTTCAAATGAATAAAAATGAGATAAAAAAAACAGTGAAAAGAAATAAAAGTGACACGGACAGTGATGTTAATACTAGTAAAATAACTAAAGTAGGCAACAATACAAATAATGAATGTAATAGTGATGTTACGGGAACCGCAGTCCAAATATTGCTCGGTTCGTGTTCCGTCGTTCCTCTCTGTGTACTGTAAATGACAACATACATACGAAAAGCTGCGAATTGTAATCAATGCATCTGTGGGCACGGTGTCGTATCATGGATTAGCAGAAGTGGGTGTGTATCCATACTCGTATTAAGTATCAAACATATACACACAAGACTTCGCAATCGAACGTACCGCCCAGCGGAACGAATTGGTTACATGCATTGCAAATCGAGTGAAAGCTTTAGCTTTGTGGTTGCACCAGTCACAGAGAGATGGCACTAAATACGTTAAACTGTTTTGTTGTTGAACTTTGATCTTATTTGAAATGGTAAATTTTCTTCATTGTTTTAGTTGGTAAGCAATAAAGTCAGCATAATTATAGTATAAAAGAAACTTAAAGACACAAGACAATCGAGAAGTATTTCTCCATTCACTGGCTCAAGGCGTGCGCCCGAGCTTATTCTATCTCAAGGCACTTAGCCCGAGATAAGTGAATAGTGGGATACGTTCAACTGCGTACTCAAGGCATTAGCCCGAGTATCAGCGCCCCAAGGCAGTAACGCCCGGGGCCTGCAGTTGAACTAGTAATTGATTGATTTATCAATCTGACTGCGTACTCAAGGCATCAGCCCGAGTATTAGCGTCCCAAGGCTTTGTGCCCGGGGCTAGCAGTTGGATTATAATCAATCGATTCGCTAATATAACTGCGTGCTCAAGGCGTCAGCCCGAGCAACAGTTAAAGTCTTAATTAAATTGGTTTGTTTTTCTCTGGTAACAAAAATAATTAAAGAATATAATAATCGTGCGAATTAACTGCTCCATTAACACTCTAAATTCATAAATATGTAAATATAAAACCTCATTAACTAGTTCTTTAATAAATTAATCACTTCAGAAAATTTCATTCATTGATCGCTCCATAAATGCCCAACTTTATACGTCTCTGCAATAAATTAATTATTGAAAGAATTCACTTGTAAATATGTTATTAAAATTAATATAGCCAACTGAACTTGTTATTATATGACCAAACAAAGAATAAAATAAAACTTAAAACATTAAACAAAAACACTCTTTTACTGATCTAGTTGGCGAGTATAAAGTAGCAGATAAGTATCATACAGGAATATCTCTCTCTCCCCGGGAGCCTTGATGTGTATATAGGATACACATCATATCAAGCTCCCAGCACATGCCAGTATACATAGGGTGTACGGGTATTTCTCCATTCACTGGCTCAAGGCGTGCGCCCGAGCTTATTCTATCTCAAGGCACTTAGCCCGAGATGAGTGAATAGTGGGATACGTTCAACTGCGTACTCAAGGCATCCGCCCGAGTATCAGCGCCCCAAGGCAGTTATGCCCGGGGCCTGCAGTTGAACTAGTAATTGATTGATTTATCAATCTGACTGCGTACTCAAGGCATCAGCCCGAGTATTAGCGTCCCAAGGCTTCGTGCCCGGGGCTAGCAGTTGGATTATAATCAATCGATTCGCTAATATAACTGCGTGCTCAAGGCATCAGCCCGAGCAACAGTTAAAGCCTAAATAAATTAATTGGTTTATTCAAACTATATTTTTCCTCTCCACAACTTAAAAATTCAATTGAAATGGACGTAAATCGTGCGAATTATCTGCTCCATTAACACTCTAAATTCATAAATATGTAAATATAAAACCTCATTAACTAGTTCTTTAATAAATTAATCACTTCAGAAAATTTCATTCATTGATCGCTCCATAAATGCCCAACTTTATACGTCTCTGCAATAAATTAATTATTGAAAGAATTCCCTAGTAAATATGTTATTGAAATTAATATAGCAAACTGAACTTGTTATTATATGACCAAACAACGAATAAAATAAAACTTAAAACATTAAACAAAAACACTCTTTTACTGATCTAGTTGGCGAGTATAAACTAGCAGATAAGTATCATACAGGAATATCCCTCTCTCTCCTCGGGAGCCTTGATGTGTATATAGGATACACATCATATCAAGCTCCCAGCACATGCCAGTACACATAGGGTGTACGGGTATTGTGTAACAATTTGGCGCAGCCGGTAGGATATCGGTTTTGCAAACACCACAATGTAGCGCATTGTGTAGTAAAGTTAAATGGGATGTAAGTCTTTCCTCCCAGCCGATATCCGAAACCACTCAATTCCTGTATGTTATCATTGCTACTTACATTGTCAATGAATCTAGATCAGTTTTCTCAAATTTAAAAAAAAAAACCAACCTCATTGATCATTTAAATAACAAGCATATAATTTTCATATCCAATATCTTATGTTCCAAAATCTAATCTAGTCTATTTTAAAATCAATCAAATAAACTTCCAAATGATTCAAACTTAATTTAACGTACAACTTATCGAAGAGATAATGTTTCAGTTGACTTACATGCAAAACAATCAACAGTACAAGTAAACATCAAACACAAGTAAGCATAATGAAAACATAAATAACGAGTAAACAAACTCGTGTCCATCGTTATATCAACATAACATCTTTTATCGCTCAAACAACTGAAACAATAATAATAACAATAACGCGCACCCACATGAATATTCAAGTCTTATCTTTAAAATTGATCTAGCATTCGAATAATTTCTTGAGAGCCTTTAATGAAGATGAAATTAATGAATAGACGTTTGAGCAATAATTTTTAATGCAGTTAAATTAAAGTGCAAATAAATAAACCAACCGCGTCACGTCAAATGAATATCAAATTTAGATAAGAGACAATTTTTCAATGCAAATGTTCAACAAGAAACTTTAATAATTTCAAGTTTCACTGAAATAATCCAAGTGTAGGAACTGTGAAACAAACGAGTTTAAATTGTTATAGCTCAATACAATATAGGCCAATTCAATACAAACAAATTTACCCTTAAACCAATTATCTCTTTCAATGCCCATTTTTTTTCTCCTCCACGAATGACAAAATATGAATTCAGCACTCAATTTGTAATTTCATAGTATAAGCAGTAATAAACAGGAAACTAGTGGCAGTCAAGCCGATAAATCCCGGCAAGCTTTTATAAATAAATAGGAAAACAAAATAAGTTGAGTGGTTCCCCGAAAACTCACTGTCGACAGCCACAAATGTGGTCCCTTCAAAACAAAACTGTCGGCAGCCACTCAGCCTTTAGTCTAAGTAAAAAACAAGATAGCCTCTGAGCCGTCGACCGAAGCTGTCGGTGGACACGCTATTTTTAGTTACAAGTCGGTAAGGAAACCGACAATAGCCTCTGAGCCGTTACCCCTAGTTGTCAGCGGACACGCTATTTTTAGTTATAAGGCACAACAGAAACTCATAATAGCCTCTGAGCCATCGGCCGAAGCTGTCGGTGGACACGCTTATCTTAACTACAAGTCGGTAAGGAAACCGACAATAGCCTCTGAGCCGTGGACCCTAGTTGTCAGCGGACACGCTATTTTTAGTTGTAAGTCACTATAGAAACAAACAAAAGCCTCTGAGCTGCCCGTCGGCAGACACGCTACATTCATTTAATATTAAGACAATATACCAACCAATCGGAGCCTCTGTGCTGTTGAACTAAAATGGTTTGCAGACACGCTTCCACTAGTCACTACGTTTCCCTGCTCAATAAATACATTCTAGCTGCTTACTACTAAATAACTCACCATTTAAACCCCCGCGGTTAAGGCAAAAAATTTAAAACCCACCCGTTTCCCTCCCTTACATATTACACGTATTCTCGAGATAGATATCAACAATTTTAACGTACGGCTAATGAAGTGACCTCGCACGGCACTGTACTGCCCTCCAGCAAAGTCGGGGACAGCGTTACGCCAAACCGAACATATACTCACTAGGGAGAAATTTGACGGAACATATAGGGTCTTAAATGAAGGCCGAAACTATATGCTCTTTTGCCCAACATATAGTGATAGTTTTGTTGCGACTCTATCTCGCAAGATATTTTTAACGTAATATTTCTGCTTAACAGCCTACCCATTTCCAACGCTTCCACTTTACACGCATCCTCGAGATCGGGATCAACAATTTTAACGTACGGCTAATGAAGTGACCTCGCACGGCACTGTTCTGTCTTCCAGCAAAGTCTGGGACAGCGTTATGCTAAATCAAACAGACACTCACTAGGGAGATTTGACGGAACATATAGGGTCTTAAATGAAGGCCGAAACTATATGCTCCCATGCCCAACATATAGTGATAGTTTTGTTTCGAATACGTTTTAGAATACTCCTTCTCGCAAGATATTTTTAACTTAACAATTTGCTGAAATCATTCAAAGTTTATATCATAACTTTCAAGCTTAAGATCTTTCCTTCTAATTTTATTTCCTCAATGACATTTATTAGAACATACCCAACGTTTCTTTATTTAATAAAAATACTTCAAAATAAAACGTTGTCTTCGATTTATCAATAATCTCCAGCTTTAAACATAATTAAAAGAAAGAGTGGTATAATTCAAGTAAAGTTCTCTTTGTACTATCTCATATAAATACAGGAGTTGCAATAGACAATTTGAACCAATCAAATAACGTTTGAAGGCATAAACCTTAAAAGCTACATAATCCCACAGCAAGCCCTACCCACTACAAACCACATAAAGCTAACCTAATAGAAACAAATCATCTTCATTACGATTACCCGCCAACCACAAATTAGCATGTACAATGTACATAGCATAGAATTCCGAGCAACTGGCACATGTGAAAGCTTTGAAAAGGAAAAAAAAACATACTATTTGCTCACACGTAATTGCAGAGACAAAGCTATTCTCCTTATCATCTTATCTTCAAACCTTTTTAAGCACCTTCATGTAAATTATCTATCTTTGTTTCCCACTAACAACATTAACGATCCACATCAAGAGAAAAACTTAGGTCCCACACTACAAAAAACCAATTAAAGCTTTAGCAATGAAGCAACAACAACAACTCGCAAGCTCTTCCCTTGCAAAGCTAATAATTCCCGAACAAAACGATCGTATCGATCTTACGTTCCCCATGGACAATTTAACTGGGTTGTTCCCAAAACAAACGAGCATCGAGAGCTTCATATACTAACAAATTTCCCTACTAACCTATTAACATAATATATTATTTGCAAAGTACATAACCAAAAGCTTATTTAGCAAGCTTTTCGTTATCGTCTATGAAAATTTAATAAGCAAGAATAATGAAGCAAATGAAGGATTTTTTCTTTCAAATTGAAAATCATAAAAAGGCTTAACAAATGCGAAAGGAAAAATTTAGTAAACTAAAGTAAAAAAAAAAAACAAAAACTCTTTTTTATTTATGTTTTGGAAACATTATTTTTGCTACCAACCATCAATAAAACTAGAGTCCAAAACGAAATACAACCAAAAATTGGTGTAACGCAATATCGAACGAACTATATACATAATACAGTTTAAATCTTGAAAAACAAAACCGAATGAATGTAACAATACAAGGAATAGAACGAAATAAAGCAGTAGTAAATAGAAAAATAAGCATTAAAAAAAAATTTACAAAAGTTTCAACAGAAAACCTTTCATGTAATATGAAAATATGTTGCAAAAAGACAAATAAGCGAAACTGTACATAAATGTGAAATTAGTTCATCAGAAAATTGATTATATTTTCATTAACATTCTAAAATGTAAGTAGAGAAAACAAGAAAATAAAGAAGAAAAAAAAAGAACTGATTATATGTTACATAAATCATAGCAATGCGAAAGTATACTGCAGTAAGCTGATTCAAGTAAAGAAAATGCAAAGCATATTGTAAATAACCGAAACTGTACTCGTATATATTTGTGAAATAGTTATATCTTCATTTGCATTAATATTCTAATATGTAAGTAGAGCAAAACAAGGAAATAAAGATAAATTAAAGAGAAATTATGTGTTACATAAATTACAGCAATGCAGAAGTAAAGCAAAAAAAAAAATATTGTAAAAGACAAATAAGCGAAACAATGTATAAACGTGTAATTAATTATAATTCATCTTCAAGTATGTAAATGGAGCAAAACAAAATCAAATTAAAATGCCTAATAAGTCTTAGCAAACGATTAGCAAAAATATTCACTACTCAAAACAAAAAATTTTGAAAGAACTACGACTCGTACAAGTCATTATGATTCAATAAGAAAAAACAAATATTGCGATAAGAAATTAATAATTAAAGGAGCATGTCATAACTTTTTATGAAACGATAAGCAAAGAAAAAAGTAAATTCGATTAAAATCGTTTGAAGTAGTAATTTTTAAATCAACATTCCAAGTTTACCAATTAAAACAATGAAGCAAAAATGAATATCTTTCACGACAAGGCTCTTCAAGCCAGTCGTGAACTTTTCTTTTCAGCGGGGAGGCAATGTTACGGGAACCGCAGTCCAAATATTGCTCGGTTCGTGTTCCGTCGTTCCTCTCTGTGTACTGTAAATGACAACATACATACGAAAAGCTGCGAATTGTAATCAATGCATCTGTGGGCACGGTGTCGTATCATGGATTAGCAGAAGTGGGTGTGTATCCATACTCGTATTAAGTATCAAACATATACACACAAGACTTCGCAATCGAACGTACCGCCCAGCGGAACGAATTGGTTACATGCATTGCAAATCGAGTGAAAGCTTTAGCTTTGTGGTTGCACCAGTCACAGAGAGATGGCACTAAATACGTTAAACTGTTTTGTTGTTGAACTTTGATCTTATTTGAAATGGTAAATTTTCTTCATTGTTTTAGTTGGTAAGCAATAAAGTCAGCATAATTATAGTATAAAAGAAACTTAAAGACACAAGACAATCGAGAAGTATTTCTCCATTCACTGGCTCAAGGCGTGCGCCCGAGCTTATTCTATCTCAAGGCACTTAGCCCGAGATAAGTGAATAGTGGGATACGTTCAACTGCGTACTCAAGGCATTAGCCCGAGTATCAGCGCCCCAAGGCAGTAACGCCCGGGGCCTGCAGTTGAACTAGTAATTGATTGATTTATCAATCTGACTGCGTACTCAAGGCATCAGCCCGAGTATTAGCGTCCCAAGGCTTTGTGCCCGGGGCTAGCAGTTGGATTATAATCAATCGATTCGCTAATATAACTGCGTGCTCAAGGCGTCAGCCCGAGCAACAGTTAAAGTCTTAATTAAATTGGTTTGTTTTTCTCTGGTAACAAAAATAATTAAAGAATATAATAATCGTGCGAATTAACTGCTCCATTAACACTCTAAATTCATAAATATGTAAATATAAAACCTCATTAACTAGTTCTTTAATAAATTAATCACTTCAGAAAATTTCATTCATTGATCGCTCCATAAATGCCCAACTTTATACGTCTCTGCAATAAATTAATTATTGAAAGAATTCACTTGTAAATATGTTATTAAAATTAATATAGCCAACTGAACTTGTTATTATATGACCAAACAAAGAATAAAATAAAACTTAAAACATTAAACAAAAACACTCTTTTACTGATCTAGTTGGCGAGTATAAAGTAGCAGATAAGTATCATACAGGAATATCTCTCTCTCCCCGGGAGCCTTGATGTGTATATAGGATACACATCATATCAAGCTCCCAGCACATGCCAGTATACATAGGGTGTACTGGTAGTGTGTAACAGTGATAATTATATTAATAAAACGAAAAGAAGTAATGTGTATAAAGTGCACAGTAATGATAACCATATAAATGTGAAGCTTTTGGACAGTGCACATAGTGTACAAAGTATAAATAATGTACAAAGCACTAACACATAAAATGTAAATAATGCAAATAACTTAAATGCAAACATGAATAATGGAAATAATGCAATTAATAAAGCAGAATATAATGAAGTTGAAATGCTAACACCTGAAGAGGCGCTAATCGAAGCAACGGAAAGTAGAATCAAAAAGAATTATGGAAACAACAGCATTTTTGCCAGCTACAAACGACCAGCAGGTACCGAAACTGGAAACGAAATCGACACGTGGAATGCAAAATACATCAAGGGACGCAATACAAAGGAAAAAGATGTGGCTGAGGCAAAAGGAGGCAGCAACGTACAGACTGATATAGCAGCACAAAGTGACAAGGTAAAAAATAACAGTACTAATAAAATTACTCCAATAATAGTTTATGGAATTGAAATAAAAAACTTTATAAGTGAAGTAATTAAAATGGGCGTACATAGAAACAAGTTTTATATGAATCAAAGCTACAACAAAAATAGAAGTATAATTAACTGTACAGATTTAGAAACTCAAAAAATAATAATTGAACTTTTGAATAAATATCATTGTGATTACTTCACTTATACAAATAAACAGGATAAAATGATAAACCTTATACTGAAAAATCTGTGTGAAGGCTTTTCTGTAGGGGAAATTGAAAATGCATTTGAGGAATTGGGATTAAAGGATATCGTTAAAATAACGCCATATATGAATAAAAAGAAGACTGATTTAAACTTTTATGTGTTAAAACTTAAACCAAATGCCAACATCACTGACTACACTAAAACAAAATACGAGTACCTATTAAATCAAAAAGTAATCATAGAGAAACTTATTAGACCAGACTTGATACAATGCTTTAAATGCCAAAGAATTGGGCATGTAGCAATTAACTGCCAAATGAGAGATAGGTGTGTAAAATGTATGGGGAAACATAATACAAAAGATTGTACTGTAACTATAGAAAATGAAGAAATACTGGCATGTGTACTATGTAAGCAACATGGACACACAGCAAACTTTAGGGGATGCAATATATGGCAAGAAATAATGGAAAAGAAACGAACACAAAGGCAGAAAATAATAACTGAAAAAGAAGATAGGGTTAGAAGTATTAGAACAGAGAACATATCTTTTGCACAGGCAACCAGAGGATATAGTAATATAAATGAAAAACAGAAAGCTAATGAGAAAATAAATACAAATGAGTTTAAAAATAATAGTGGTGAAACCCTTCGAGGATTCTTAGACAAAGCAGCTAGAGAGTGTTATGGGTATGACTTTGAAGAACACATGAGGAAAATTAGAGATTTCATGGAAAAATATGAACAAATAAAAACTTTACAGGAAAAAAGGAAAACCTTTTTGCAATTTACATTGGATATGGATCTAAAGGAAATTGGACAAACAATATGAGTACAAATGTAAAGATTATATCGTTAATGGTATTTTATAGAAGAAGATTTAATGCAAAGACATTAAATGAATGAATCAAAGAATGAAAATGTAAATAAATATGAATATAAATAAATATGAAAATGTAAATAAGTATGAAATAACAATTAAAATAGAGTTAATCGAACCATTTAAATGTACATATGAATCAATTGAATTAGAAACTGTTATATGTACTAACGTAAATATTATCTTGTAAATAAATAAAACAAACATGAACAGTATAAAATATCTAGAATTAATGTAAAAAATAGAACATATATCTTGACGATCACTATGTAAATATGTATATAAAATACGTAAATTGAATTGAAATCACAATGTAAATGAAACTAAATAGAATTTATATGTGTAATGCCATAGGGTTTTCTGAGGCTTTCCCTATTTATAAAGTAAAGATTAAAAAACAGTAATGAAAGAAAACAAGGTAAAGAAAGGTACAGAAAATATTTTGTCAAAAAAGTAGTTGTACCTACAAATTTAATTTAATATTGGATCGTAAAGACAACTGAATTGTTATGTATATATATTTTGCCTCAATAAAATTGTTTCTCTGGAATTGTTTGGGACCACGCGGTCGAGCTGCCCTGTGGGTGATGGCGTGTGGCAGCTCCTGAGGAGTGCTCATCACCTACAACGAAACCGCTGTTTGCTGGCACCAGCCCTATGCTGGAAACGCTGGTCTCCATCGGGTCAAGAACATGTGCTATCGTGTTGATAGCCAAAGATGGCCCGGGTGAAAGAATAAGTGGTTCTTTCACTTAGGAGACTGGCACCATTATTCTCAACACTTTGTAGTTGACAACCACAGTCTATGTGGAAGTTTACAGCTCGTATAACTTGCATGTTGGGTGTGTTCCCACATGTACATAAGGTCCAATACCCACCTTGGGACCACGCGTTCGAGCTGCCCTGTGGGTGATGGCGTGTGGCAGCTCCTGAGGAGTGTTCATTACCTACAACGAAACCGCTGTAGGCCATATATGTTTGGAGGTAGTTGGAAGATCCTTTTATTGCCGTATGTTTTGATAAGATCGGCACTATAGGTTTAAAAGGATTTACAGCCACAAGCGACGTACCGATATAGGCATGAATATAATCCCTTTTATAGCCTAGATTCCAATAAAGCTATCTTCAGATAAATTCTCAAGTAAAAGTGTGTCCCACGTTCCGATTTCTTGTTCCATTTTGAAAGAAAATTTGCGTGTGTTTTCGCTTTAATGCTGATGTTCTTTGTACAAATCATACCTTGGAGATGAGTATTGATTCGTAATCACTGTTTTGAAATTATACCTTCTACTCTTTTATTTGATTTCGGTTCGTTTTAGTCGCTTAAGGATATTGTTTTGCTGCTGCTGCTGCCACTACAATTTTGGGTAGGAGATGGGAAGGTTTTCGAGCAGTTTACTTGTATTACTGCTCGATTACTACAACAAGTTAATTTTTTGGTGTTGGAGATAAAATTATTGATAAGGAACACGCCTATATAAAGTTTGATAAGTTATACACCATAAAATTAAGTTGACTGATTACGGCACTTTCCTATGAAAATCTCGTTAGAGTTTAAATATTTTAAAGCCGTAATAATACTACATCAGTGACCATAATTTTCTACATAATGATACATAATAAAATTGCAAGCAGATTTTTAGAAAAGTGTAACAAATTTTTGGAGCTAAATCAATTCTGGACAATTTAAATTCTGCTTTTTTACCTTTGTATGTTAAATGGATGTGCGTTGTATCGCTTGTTAATCGGCTTATTTACCAACTCGCCGTCACTGCTACAAATGCAACTGGAACTAAAACATTCGGTCATAAAAAAGTCACTAGCAGTCTCGGTCTCAGACGTAAAGTTACGTGCGAATTACAGAGTTATCTAAACTAGCTCGCTCCAAACAATACCATCCAATCGTGTTATGCTTTAAACGATATAATGGCGAGCTGCACTCGATTAGGTTTTTATTTTAATTAATTAATTAAATGGAATTTAAATGCAAGAAATTGATTATATCCATAACTTATAATTTTTTAGTAATAGTAATAATAACGAACGAAATATTGATAGATAGATAGGCTTCCGTTAAGGTGTATGCCATGTCAGAGACAGCAGTAACCGAGCAGCAACATAAACGTGTAGAAATGGTTGAACCATTAGCCAGGCAACATTCATATTTCAAACAAGCAGCACATCACCATAGACTCACCACATCAGACGATGAAGACAACAAATTTAATTTTGGAGTGATTATTAAACGACCGTTCAACGTGATTTACAATTTCGTTTGGCAAATATGCAACAACATCATTAAGATGCATGCAGCGCATTAGCAAAACGGCTTGGGGAAATGTATAGATGGCACTCGATTGTCATTACGATATCCTGATTGCTATTAGTGCTACATTCGCTAAGATTTGCTTCATTACAAAGTGATGTATCAACAAACAACAAACGTTTCCTATCGGAACATTCGCCCCATTTATAACCGAATCTGTTAGTTCCGTCGACATAATTTCCCGACAACAATGATAAATTTTACGATGCATTGGGTATAATGAAAAACGAAGTGTACTTGCTTATGACAAAAGTTATCATCAAAATCAATAAACACTAATGATAAACTTTTACTACCAGTAGTACTTGAAAATTAAATAATGGCATACTTACACTATATCTTTCACAAGTGGATCATTATTTGAGATGCGGCATACATTTTGACTCAGTGCTCATGTTTTCTTTGATCCGCGTGAATGCTCATACTCTGCACCACAGATAAAGCTAATCTGCTCCAGGGAAAGCAGTTTTTCACCAAAACCCGCGACATCTTTCACCCGCGTTGGCTTAATTTAAAAGAAGTTATGAGTCAAAATTTTGACGCGCAATACGAAGATTGTTAACTTGCAAATAGAGGAGTGATAAATTCAATCATTAAATAATTTGCACAATATAGGGGTTTTAACACGAGAATAAAATATAATTACTAAAGCGAGCACGCAAATCTTGTAATAATACGAGCACACTAATGAAAATAACCAATTATAAGTTGAATTCGAGATTCACACTGAAAGTTCAATTGAGAAATCGTAATCTGATTCCAAATAAACATCATTGACGCTGCGAACTGTCATTAAACGAATTCAGTAAGCTCAGCTCGTGATTAGGGTAATCGCCACCAGAGTGGTTTAAGTTGGAGTGGAAATTGCGACGAGCTTGAGTGAAACCACTCCGTGGAACGGGAAGAACTTTTCGAATATTCTGAACTTTCAAAGTAAAAAAATAAAAATTTTCGACATTAACTTGGTCAATGCCAGCCATTGAGAAACTGGACAATTAACACTATAGTACATGGGAAGTGAAACAAGAAAATGATAGTGCGGAGAAGAAGGCTTTGTTCGACGCAAAGGTTGAAAAAGTGCTTACTGGCATTATGTTATGCATCAAATCGCACCAGATTAACAACAAAGTGCATTCTAAAGCATTAGCAACTGCGTGGAACAAGTTAAAAACAATTCATGTGCCAGTGGGACCAGCAACTATAAACCTAATTCACACTCCTTACATAGCTCCCCCCCTTTTTTAATCACAATTTAAGTTTTGTATGAACAATTTCTAAATAGTTTCCCCGTCGGTCGTTTTTCAAACGGAACGCAATTATTTGGGTTGTTGAATGATAGCGCGTCAATTTAATATTTCATTCTTGAACGCAGTGTGTGCAAAATTTTGCACGGTTATTTTAAATGTATGTAAATATATACGTGCTTTATGACAGTGAAAGGTTGGTAAAATACTAAAAGAACAAATGCATTAACGGTGTTAAGATTTCAGAAACACAGCTATTTAATATTTCAGAAATGCTGCTACTTAATATTTTACCTTGTTTTTAATGGTTTGAAACACAAACGAAATAGTGATTTAGTCAACATTTGTATAAAATTATCTCAGCTTGCAATTTTTGTCTCAACATTAAAATTAATCAATATCGTCTTTAGATGCACATAGTAAATTCCTCAGTCAAAACAAATATCCCTTTACATTTCTAAAATCTGAGGAATTCGCGACATGCATACATGCGATTGTGCACAGTCAGCGATATGATAGGACGTTCCCACGAGTGATATTGAATCGTGGGAGCATGTTCATGTCGCTGTCTGAAGATAGACATGCAGTTGTGCAGCGTCAGCGATATGCTCGTCCATGAAGAATGTTGGAGCGTGCGAGCGAGCAATATCCCCGACTTATTAATAATAAATTTATTTAATTTATTATTTGGCATAATTAGACGAAGCAGTTTTATTATTAGGAGCTTGGCCATTTCATCCTTCTTCAACAGAATAACGGTATTGGACTGGGATTCATAATTCATTAAAGGACGGATTTTGTATCTGGCCTTCATTAAAAAGTTTCAATTTATAAGGACAGATTTTGTATCTGGCCTTCTGTTACCTCTTTTACTTTTCTTCTGATACAAGCGGCCAAAGAAAAGCCTTTGGTCACGGTATAAACATTTTTTGGTGACCCCGACGTGATCCACGTGATAACTTTGAAGACTAAGCTTCTTCGTCCGATCAGAGAAGAGAATTCGTTTGGTTATTTCCAATTTGCCTTATGGATTATTTTCACAGCTTTGTGCTGAGCCTCTTTCCTTTGGGTCTCTTGGGTGCCAACAAAAATGGAAGATTTGGCCAGAGAACAAGAACAAACTGGCTTTGAAATTAAGCGGCTTATCACAAATTACCGCAAGGATGGTCCTATCAGAAGAACAGCAGTCTACTTGAATAGAAGACTCTCCGAGTTAAATGAATTTTGGGAGTCTTTTTATTCAAGACATCAGCGACTTCAAGCACACGCTGCTGCGTTCCCCGATCATCCTTATTTCTCTCGAAATACTCGATTATTCAACGTGAATACAGGACCGCAATAGATGCGATAACTGGTCTCTTGAATGAACACGATAGAGAGGAACCGGCTCCTAAATCCTTAAGCCCTAACTCAAGGGCTGCCCCAGCAGGTACAAATTTGGAAGTTGAGCATCCAGTCAAAAAGGTCGAAGAAAATTTAGAAGGGCTTCGAAATCATCTAGAGGAAATGATTAGTTCCAATGAGCACACCATGGATGGAATCTATCCGTCGCCACCAGACCAGACCAGATTATACTATAAATTTAAATCCAGTACATTAACATGTGATGCACACTGTACAAATACATCACATCCTAAAAATTCATAATTCTTAGAATTCAATACTTACCTTTTATCTTTGTATCAAAATTCATACAATGTCCAATACAATGTATCAAAATTCATACTTTTTATCACATTGTATCATGAATGTAACGCACAAGCCCCACATAGACATGTTGTCAGCATTTCTTCAAGTGATATCCAACATTCCATCACAAGCGTCAGCAATTTTCGCTGTAGCATTTGTTCGCGAGTAAAGGGAGTCAAGTGTCGCTTGATTGTTCCACAAGCGTCATCAGTTTTCCCTTCAGTGATAATAATTTGTTGTCTTAATGTGGGACTTGTGCGATCAGCACTTTGATCTTAATTTTAATATTCATTTTTGAATAAAGTTCAATTGTCGTCAAGCATTCGTGGCGTTCATTTCAAATTAGTGCTCCATAGTTACGAATCCCAGTAGTTCTATATTCTAGTAGTGAAGTGAGTGAAATTCTTCTGATGAAGTGATTGAAATTGATTGTGCTTAACAGTAAGTAGTGATTTATCGCTGGTTCACAAGCCGCAAGTACTTGAGTACCAAATAAATTATAAACAGCGGAGTTCAATGGGTTTATGCGCTTATTGAACTTTTTATCTTTCTTTAATAATTACTCAACAGAGTTTAACGAGTTTACGTACTCAGTGGACTTCTAATCAACCTACATCCAAGGTCCAAGTTGCGGCAAAGTTCGCGAAAGTACACAAAATCATGAAAAATGTATCTAGTCGGCGTATTTAACGTTGGACCAGGCCTTTTATTTTCGCTGCACTAAGGCTGCTGCGGGATGTTATCTGGAAAATACCGACATAGCTGAAAACAAGGTTATATGGTAGATTCAGATAATTGGTGCTTTACTTATTGTTTTTTAAAGAATCCTTTTGAACCATTGTTGCAGCAATAGCAGCTTATCGGCAAGAGTATGGGGCAGAAGTTAAAAGTATGACTAGGTCATTAACTTAGTCACTCGAACGTTCGGCAGCTCCGAATTGATTCCATTGTCGAACGTCGGAAAGAGGTATTTGGAACTGAATTGGTGATCCACCAAATCCGGTTTACTGTTTTTAGCAGTAAGGAGTGTGTGTTACAGTAAACGATGCCAGCAAGACGCAAGGGGGTCGATTTGGGCTTTCAAACGAATAAAGAAACAAACATGCAAAATAATTGAGCAGGAACAACAGACGAGCAAATCTAATAAAATAACGAAAATGTGCGTGTGTGCATATCGCAATCGCGTGCATCTCAATCATAAGAGGTACGAGCTGAACGAAATCAACAACGATAATTGGAACGGAAACAAGCGCGCAGGTTCGTAATTGACTCACACAGTCAGTGCACCTAAAATATCGTCAAGATATACGAAACAGAATAGCAAATCTCTACGAACATTGTTGATAAAGCTTTGGAATGTTTGCGCGACGTTACATAATCCAAAGGTCATTCTTGGGAATTCGAGTAATCCAAAAGGTGGTATGCTTTGATTAAGTCTATTGTTCAAAATATTTTAGTTGCATATAGGTAATTTGTAACATTATGAATATGCGAAAATGGATAATTGTCAGGTACAGTGATGCTGCTTAATCGTCGATAATCGCCATATGGTCTCAATTCGCCATTTTTTTAACGAGATATAATGGGGAAGACCATGGGCTTTTTGATGCACCGCAAATACCTGATGCTATCATCTTATCAAAATTCCTCTTAGCGTCCGGCAATCTTTCGCCGCTTAACCTTCTGACCTTAGAAGACATGGTATGTCCAGTGTAATAATTTGGTGAGTAACGGAATTGTTAGTGCCCACTCGGCCAGCAACGCGAATTTAATTTATGTTAAATACCAATTTCCGTTAACTCAATTAATTAATGTGGCTTCAACTTAATTTCAATTTCAACAATTTGTAAATTCAATTGAAACATCTTGTAAGTTTTCGATGCACAATGAATTTTTTCACCTTATGTGACTCCAAAACTGTATTCTAAGTTGAAATTTCTTAACTGACGCACACGAGTCAGCAAAATATTTTCAAGCGAAGACCCGTGTGACCAGATTTAGTAGATTTATACTTTTTTGGTAGTTTTCGAGGCATTGAAAACAGTATTTAGTAGGTGAAATAAATTTGGTATATTTTGGTAGAATGTACAATTTTTATAAATATATTGTATTTTTCCCGCGTAATATAGGCACCCCGTGTAAAACTGCTCTCAATACCGGGGACTCCCCTTTCTTTTGAATCAGAATTTAAGAATTGCACCATTCTTATAAGAAACGAGAGAAAATTTTCGGGGAATCCCGCCATTTCCTCATAGTTTTTGAATATGTTTTGATAGTTGACTAGTTTAGTTACATTTCGTGTCATACGTGTGGAATGGAAAACATTAGTGAACTATTTTGTGTTGAAATTTGTGATAAAAAATGAAGCGCTTGTATAAGCAAAGTTATCGTGAAGAGTGGGAGCAAGATCCATTGTTTAAAAGCTGGCTTTGTAAATCAAAGTTGAGCAATAAAAATGCTCGGTGCAAAGCATGCAATTGCGAAGTGCTAAGTAGATAGGCGTCTTTGAAGGACCATATGGCTACATCAAAGCACATAAGAAGTATGAACAGATATTCTGGAACTTCGCAGGTATGGAATTGACGTATATATATATATATATATATATATATATATATATATATATATATATATATATATATATATATATATATATATATCGATTCTTTAGTTCTGGTTTAACTATTTAAAAATCGTATGTTTATGTAAACTTTTAGGGTTAACGTTGTGATTTATATTGTTAGCTTTGAAAGTGTTCTTCTCGTTGTGCATAGAATTTTCTTTCATACATTAACTTCAGTCTCAATTCCGTAGTATCTGTATGATCATTTTAAGGATTGAGGCTGTCCATTTTCCCGTTAAACGTTAAAAATATGTCACTTCAGATAATCATTGTTCACATCTACGCTTTGAATAGATGTCGATTATTTCTTGAAAGCTGCTAGGGTAAGTGGACAAATAAAGAGTCCATGAATTATGGAATGGAAGGTGAATATCTGGAAGTTTCGAGGATGGTTTGACAGGCATGGGATTCGTTTCGGAAAAGTTACCTTTTATATAAATCTCAAAATTAAATTTACTACTTTCTTTCAATAGTTTAAAATCTAGTGAGTTTGTATTACCGGATAACACTCTGACCTCAGAGCGCGTTTACCTGTGAATCATTTTACCTTAGTTTGAAACGTATCAAAGTGGGGAATAAATTCAATTCAGAGAATTAAAAGAAAGATAGTTTCTTGACTCTGTAATCCCATACTCGTCAAATCACTCTTGGAGTATCAAAATATTCATGTCCCATTCCATGATTCCTAGAATTTTCCTTTCAATTCTACTTTCTTGAGAAGCTTTCAACAAGGAACCGACAATTATTCTTTATATGGACGATTTGCGTAAAACTACTCATAGTATAAAACCTGCAAAGTTTGTCAAATGTCTCAGACATTTCTCGGTTTATTTCTTTGATTACAGATTGATACAGTTTTCAAAACATCTGTTACGGGAACAGCAGGCCAAATATTGCTCGGTTCGTGTTCCGTCGTTCCTCTCTGTGTACTGTAGATGGCAACATACATATACGAAAAGCTGCAAATTGTAATCAATGCATCTTTGGGTGCGGTGTCGTATCATGGATTAGCAGAAGTGGGTGTGTATCCATACTCGTATTAAGTATCAAACATATACACACAAGACTTCGCAATCGAACGTACCGCCCAGCGGAACGAATTGGTTACATGCATTGCAAATCGAGCGAAAGCTTTAGCTTTGCGGTTGCTGTAGTGAAGAAAGATGTTCAATATGTCCGTGAAGGACTGCAGCGATGTTCTGCTGCCTCGGCAGAGGAAGATGTTGGTTCCTGCCGAGAATGCCCTCGTCCGGAGACGCGTGAATGCGCTGGCAGGCTAGCATTGCGGTGTCGTGGGGCGGGTTCGTTTCCCCGGCACGAGGACTCACTACAAAACATTTCGCATTCACGAATTGCTTGCAGAGTTCGAGAGGACGACCGAAGTCGCAAATCTGTAGATAACCTCCACGAAGGAATTACGACTTGTTGCGAGAACAAGTGCAACCTGACAAGAAAGACTAATTTGGGGTTGACCTCGTCTTTACCCAAATACATTCAGGGCCCACAAATGAAAGAGGGGCAACCGGGTGGTGGTGGAGCCCCTTCATGCCCACCCAACCGGAATAAATCCAATGTTAAATCGTTGAAGTGGCCAGGTATTCCTCTTCTGAGTGGAAAACTCATACTAATTGAATTATATGAGCTTTCCCATCAGAAGGGGAGTACCCCGGTGACCAATTTATGTCATAGAATTATACAATTGAATTGCATAACTATATGCCATAAAAAGGCACTTGGCTTGGGCCACTCAACCCATAAAGTCTCCTGAAACAAAGAAGGAATTATTCTGTACCCGGCGGCTGGCTCATATTTTGGGGTGGAAGCCTGCCACCGTACCGGGTCCTATACCCGATTGGAAAAACAAACCAGAAGGGAAAGACCTATGGTTCAATTCAACGCATCTCTCTATTTAACAACATCCCATAAATTTTCAATTTTCTTTTTTTTTTGTAATCTGTATATTTCAAAAAAAATTTTAATAATTATTTTAGGAAATCCGAACGGTAAACACAAAAAAAAATCTAACGCAAAAAAAAAATTTAAATGGATATCGGACGTGAGGAATTTAGAAGAAATTTAAACTCAAATATAGAAATGGATGAAAACAGATGTAAAAAACGTAGACGCAAAATAAATATGATCAAAAGTATATATATATATATATATATATATATATATATATATATATATATATATAACAAAATTAAGGGCACTCACCCGCATGGTCCTTCGAGCGCTCGACGACGATGCCGATGTCCCTGAAATGTAATTTGTAAGATAACGCGACTCAATATCTTTCTTCAGAGATGGTGCATGGTACAAGAAAAAAATGAGAACAATGCAAAAGTCCATAAAAGATACTATTTTCACGAATGTTTTTGTTTTCCTATATGTGTGCTCTGTTGCCAGATTCCCCGCGTCTATGCTACGTAGTTGCGATATTTCGACGGTTGTCGCTGACTTGTATGCTGGCGCTCCGCGATAACGAATATGATGTGAATTCACCGATTTTTCTAAATCGCTCGCGTCTTCTCCCTCCTTGCGAACAATTTTGCTGTCGTTTTCGTTCAATCGAGTCGTCGTCAAGAAATCTCTTGTAGTACAGCAGCGAGATGGCGGCGCTAGACTTATCGTCGCGAAATCACGGATGCGAGTCATTAAAGAATGTTCGGCGTCAACTTTTACGAATTTTTCGTGTCGTCCGATGCGATAACGTTCCGATAAATTTTCATCCCGAATACTAAATTGTTGCATGCACGCACTATACACGCAACCGAGCGAACGTCGGATTTCTGCACGAATTTCACTCGTAGTGGAGGTATCACGCTGGCACAACACTCGCGCGTGTGCCTTGCTTGGCGATGCGTATCAAAGGTCCTCGTTTGATTGCTCACTCGAACAATTACGCTCTTCACCACTCGAGAAATTTTCAACTTCTGCACACGTCAGTTCGCGCGAGACCTCGAACAAAGTAGAAATTCCGGGCGTAACAAAATTCCTTTGAACTTCCAAAAATTAACACAAGCACACACGAGTTTTTCTTTTCCTTAAAACACTTGACTTCAAGCTAAACAATTCTTGGCAATATCCTCGCGCTTGAGAACTTAAAAGCAAATCGAAATTTGAACTAAGTCAAAATAAAATTCAAAAATCAAAATGAATTTGCAAATCGGCTGTCGTGTAGAAATCGCGTGCTCTCCCCCATATCCGCAAAAAAATCAAAATAGCGGCAAACCATCGAACCACCACACTTTGCAAACCGTTTTCCCGCTCGTTCACACACACTTGTCTAGGACTAGCCAACATTCTTATGACACAAAAAAAAATATTTTGAACTCGGCTATCAGCGCTAGAAATCAGATTTCTAATTAATTCCCGGAGACAATTTTCATTTCTTCACTGAATAATGTCCATTTGTGTTTAACACACCACGCAAGTCTCATTGCCCCGGTACACTCCTCGAACCTTAATTACCGCACCGGCACCATAATCCGGACGTGTCCGTTACTCGTTTTCTTTCGCCTAGTGTGTACCGTACGTACGTGACGGTTGAGGTATTCTAATGTCGGACCATACGAAGAACAGGAACATTATTTTTCACGCGAGACTCAACACACTCATTCCGAAACTATTAGCGAAAGCCTTTTAATGATAAATGTGAATAAACTTTCGAAACAAACTAGAACGGAAAGTCTTCTCAACCGCAGTCAAACAAAACGCGACAATCGAATTCCAATCCCGCGGACACCACGCTCAAAAGCAGTCGCTGTCTCGTACCGCTCTGCCTGCTGGTCCACCTTCGACTCCCTATCTCATTCAACCAAAGGCAAGCACTCCCATTCCACTCGTTTGTTCTGCGTTTGTGTAGTGTCGCGTTCGACACGATATCATACAAAATATCATTGCTTTTACATTTGCATGCTCTGATCAAGTTCAATATATTCTGACGCGGTTCTTACGGCTATCTTTTCCAGATTAAACGTTTTTCCCTCAAGTTTTGATATTTTTTCTCTTCAACTGCAGTCGATACCGGCGTGGCAATAATTTTTCAGCTGAATAATGCTTCGTCACTATCACTGAATGCACGAGCTTAAGAAAATTGCAATTCTAAGCACTTTTTTTTTTACTATAAGTTCACTGCAGTTAACAGTATGGTGCAGTGTTCAAGCGGTAGTTGCGTTTTCTCAATGATTTATTCTAATTTTGTTGATAATCTTGGAATAGAAATGCACTCGCTCTTAAAGGAATCGACCGCGGCTTTTTACAGTGCGGGAAATTTATTGAAGAGACGAATCAACACAACAATTATTAATTTAATTTAGCATATGTTTGTTATCCGCTAGCATCCAAGACATAATGTGATGTATTCGACAAACAAAACAATTTTTAATCAATATTATGGTTGGAATGGGTAAAATTTGACAATTTTTGAGGGGTTTAAATGATACAATGATTTTATCGTTCATATAATTAAAGGGGTTAACCGTTTCGTTTTAAGCATTTGTATACCGCGTTACACCGCAATTCTATAAATTATATTCAAAAGATATTGTAATAAAATCACTACACATTAAAATTTTAAACAGTTTTAGAGTTTTGTTTCCCGGGAGTTAAGTACAAAAGAAACTTTCTTGATTTATTTTTCACGCGAAAAGAAAAAGAGTGAGGGTTGCGATGGGGAAGGTGACTGAATCGTCCCTCCTTGTTAAATTGAGTTTGTGCTGTGTGCCTGTGGCAGCGCTGGCTTTTAGAGCCATACTCCTCAATTACTACAGGGCAGCTAATTTTCTCGCAATCCCAAGGCGATGCGGATTGCGAAAAAGGAGCTGAAGGATCTTTCTGTGTATCATGGGTTGGCTTCGGCGTCGGGACTAGAGATGACGGACAATGAATGAAAAACACAATTGACAGACGGACGGACTGACTCATGTCTATGTTTGCCCGGAAGTATACAAACTTTGCGCGTTTTTGAGAATATATGCGGACGGACAAACAGACGTGACTAACTATCTATCGGCGCAGGTCTTTCGCGTGGTATATCCCCACTTCTTTTCCCGATGGATCCGTTATCAGGTAACGGTTAGGTCCCATTACCTTCTTTATGCGGCTTTTCAAGAATCGCCTGTCCAGCTTGGCGTTGTAATGCCCCGCGGCGTCATTTTGGCGGAAATTTCGCCGGAAAACTTCATCTCCTTCTTTGAAATTAGCAGATCGTGACCGGAGATTGTACTGCGCTTCATTTGCACTACCTGCGGCCTTAATTTTCCGTCCGATCTGTTGGCGGAGGTCTCCTAAACGTTCGTGGGGCTCCAGCGCAACGACGGGGTCTCCCAAACACTTTAATTGCCGTAACAGTCGGTATGATTTACCGTGGCAAATCATGTGCTGTCCAAAGGCGGCAAAGTAAGGGGCGACACCGGTGACGGAATGATACGAGGATCGCAGGGCGCATGTGATGGCAGACAATCGCCGATCCCAATCCTTTTGAGATGGGTGGACGTAGGAACGGATCGCGGCCAGTAGGGTGCGGTTCAACCGTTCTGATGCGTTGGACTGAGGAGAGTATATGGGCGTCAGTTGGTGTTCAACGCCATACTGTTCAAGTAGGCTCTTAAACTGCCGAGACCGGAACTGTACTCCATTATCTGAGTACACACTCTCTGGAACACCGAACACATGGAATACCCGGTTCTCTAAGAATTTCACGATCGATGGAGTTGAGAATTTACGGATAGGTTCCACCATTGGGAATTTTGAGAGCTGATCTAGGACGACTATAGCTCCGATGTGTCCCATGGAATACCGAGGATATGGACCGAGTAGATCGATGTATAGACGCTGGAACACGCGTTCTGGGACGTTGAGTTGACCCATAGGAGGTCGAAGAGGCTGGTTGGGTGCTTTGGTGCCTTTACAGGTCTCACAGGTGCTCACGTAGTCTTTGACCTGGGATGCCATTTTAGGCCAAAAGAAGTATTTCTTGAGTCGCCGTAATGTTCGACCGTAACCTCCGTGGGCACTTAAAGGATGGTCATGTGCACGGAGGATCAGATGTTGTGTCATTTCCTCCGGTACCCAGAGTTTCCAAGACTCTTCTTCCTGCCATGGATCACCAGTGGCGTATTCATTTCGTCTATACACATAGCCGTCTATTACCTTCAAATCAGGCAGCTGTGTTTGTTGGGTCGCTATGGTTTGCCTCAACTCTTTGTAGCTATCTGATTCGAAATGTGGGCTGTCCAAATCTATTTCGATGGGGTCCTCGTCATTTATTGTCAATTCGGCTCCCTCTGGGGAAAACATCCGTGAGAGAGTGTCGGGTACGATGTTCTGGGTTCCTTTCCGATGATTGATGGAGAACTTGAACCCTTGCAGTTTAAGAGCCCATCTGGCTAGGCGTCCACTTAAATCTGCCTGGTTCATCAACCATTGTAGTGACGCGTGGTCCGTGATGATCTCGAATTGGTGACCCTCGATATAAGCTCGAAATTTCTTCACAGCCATTACCGCTGCCAAACATTCTTGCTCGGAAACAGTATAGTTTCTTTGGGCCGAATTCAGCTTATTGGACATGAAGGCGATGGGAGCTTCCTCTCCTTCGTCGGTCAATTGCACCAGCACGGCTCCTACTCCATGTTGACTTGCGTCACAATGAATGGAGAAGGGCTTCGTGAAGTCGGGGCTGTGCAAGACAGGAGCTGATGTGAGGGCTTGTTTAAGCTCTTCAAATGCCTTTCGGCTGAGTTCGGTCCAAACGAACTTCCCCTTCCGCAACATGTCTGACAGGGGCGCTGAGACTGTTGCATAATTCCGAACAAACCTTCGGTACCAACCGCACACACCAAGGAAACGTCGTAGCTGCTTCACAGTTTTTGGTAAGGGGAACTCATCAATCGCACGAGTTTTGTCTGGATCCGTTTTGATAGTCCCATGTCCTATGACATGTCCGAGGTATCGGACTTCTTTCATGACAAACTTACTTTTCTGTACGTTGATGGTGAGTCCCGCCTTACTGATGTGCAGGGCTACTTCTTGTAGGAGTAGGAGGTGTTGATCGAACGTTTCTGTGATGAGTAACAGATCATCAAGGTACACGAACACTTGGTGTTTTAGGTGAGGTGGGATGACCTTGTCCATCAACCGAGTCATCGTTTGCGGCGCGTTACACAGGCCAAAGGGCATTGTGACGAACTGATATAATGGTCGTCCAGGCACTGTGAAGGCGGTCTTGTCCCTCGAGCCCTCATCGAGTGGAATTTGCCAGAAGGCGTCTTTTAGGTCGAGACTGGTGATATAATTGGCTTTCGGCAGTCTCCCTAGTATTCCATCGATGAGTGGAAGAGGGTACGCGTCCTTGATGGTAACCGCGTTTACCTTACGGGCATCAAGACAGAGGCGGACTTTACCTGGCTTTACAACCAAGGTTACCGGTGAGGACCAGGCACTTTGGGACTCCTCTATGACCCCTAACTCGAGCATCCTATCTAGTTCCGCATACACCAATTTCTCCATGGCCGGCAAGATGGCGTAGTGTCTCTGTTTAATCGGTTTACTATCGCCAACGTCGATGGCGTGTGAGACTAGGGTGGTGCGGCCAAGGCCTTGGGTAGCGTACGATGGGAAAGCAGCAATGGATGCTTCCAGGCGTTGTCGCTGGTTAGGCGTCAGGTCATGCCTATCGGGAGTAGAAGTGATTTCGTTGACATTTCTGGTTTTTAAAGACAAATCGGTGAATAAATCGGAGGCCAGTCCAAAGCGAAGGACGAAATCGACACCAAGGTATACATTCTGAGTCAAAGACGGAATAATGTAGAACGTAATATCCTTCGTCTGACCCCTGAATGTCACGGGTGTGGTTAGTTTACCTCGTATAGGGTGTTTGGTGCCATCAGCTGTACTGATTTCAGTGCGCCAGGATTTAATCAAGTTCGGATATTCTTGGAGCACCTTCGAGCCAAAGCTCGAGGCAAGACAACTGATACTGGCACCCGTGTCGATCAAAGCAAACACGGTCTCGCCCAACACTTTAATTGGATGATAAGGTCTGATCTCATTCTCAGCAACCTCCGAGATGTTACAAGAGTGTAAGGTTCGACGGCAGGTGCGCACTCTCTTGCGGAAATTCCGCCAACGACGGGTTGACCATTTTGTCGTGCGCGGGCGGGAAGTGACTACTTCGGAAGCAAATATTCGCTCTCGAGCCACCCGATATTCCTGCAGTCGCACATGATAAGGCTTTAGAGTGCGTAATTGAAGCTGCCGCGGTTCTTCTGGCAGTGACTGCGATGGTCGTTTTAATATTGTCGTTGGTGAGGTCTCCGGAAGAGAGTGAACATCCGCAGTCGTAATGGTCATGGCTGGTGGGTTAACGTCATGTTGGTTGGGGTGAGCCACTGATTGAGGAGCTACTGCTGGGGTTTTGAGTACCGCTGAGGTGGTCGGGTACTCTTTTGGCCGTTTTTTCGTGCGGCACATTCAGAACAGTCCGGGAAGTAAGTGTCCGGCTTGCCGCAACCGTAGCAGAAAACCTTACGTTCTGCGCGGCATGAAATAAACCGGTGTCCGGTTTGGTGACAATTCCAGCAGGTCGTAAGACTTCCCACTGCTGCTACAGCAAGCTGGTCTGGGTCCAAATCATCCTCCAGATCTAGGGTGGTATAATCTGAGGCCAATTCCGCGATTCCTCGTCGAGGACCCGTCCTGGTTAGTAAGTATGGCCGGTCCCGTAGGTCTTCCTCAAACCCTTCTATGCGACGCACATTTCTCAGCAGGGCCTCCATACTCTGTGGATCGGAGTTCACGATGTGCCGACGAATCTCCGGTCTTAGATTGCGCTTTAGCAGGCGAAGAATTTGGGTAGAAGACATTGGCTCTGACAGCTGGTCATTCAACCGAAGGATATCGGCTCGATAGTTATGGAAGGACTCGTCCGGACGCTGCCATCTAGCATTCGTCTTATCCAGGACTAATTCGTCCATGTCGACCGTAGGGTATTCCATGCGGAGTACCTCCTTCAGCCGTGACCAGCGTATGGATGGTGGAGCTGAATGTATTCTCCAATATGTCTCCAGTGCTGCTCCCCTAAGCAGCATAGGCAAGTACCCTGCGAGCGCTGTGCGGTCTCCTGCTAGCATCTGCTCAATCAGTGACTCCACCCGACTTATGAAAACCTCTACCGTTATCGTATTGGGTTCCCCACTGAAATGTAGATTCCATCCCTGGATGATGCTGGGGATTTGTGTCGGCTTCAGCCGATACATGTCGTGTGGATGGAAGCGTTGGTCCGGCGGAATTACGGGAGCCTGACTTGGTGGCGGTGCTTGGCTCAATCGGGGCCGGTAAACTGGAGCCAACGGATTCATGGCTGTACCTGGCCGGATCCGTTCGGGATCACGCCGCGAGTCTACTGGGAAATCCCACGGATTTGGGTCCGAATCCCACATAGGAGGAGTTCTTGGCCGGGGTGGTGCGGGGTTCTCTCTCTGGCTCTCTAGAGAGGCTAGCCGGGTGGACATGTCCTGTACGAGCGCCATTAGATCTCTTAGAACTGTGGTTTCCACAGCCACCGGTGGACTCGCTTCTTCTGCAGGCGGAACTGCTTCAGCCCTGTAGTCATCGTCTCGTGCACTCCTTGTAGTGGATGGAAGGGGTCCGCTTTTGGGGACAGCTCCACTTGTACTGGAGGACTGAGGTCGTTCTGTTGCTGGCTGTGCGATTTCCAAAGGCTGACGACAGAGCGGGCATGTGGATGAGGTTTGCCGCAGTTGTGCCAAACACAGCTGATGTAGCCTGTGTCCGCACTGCAACCTCTGGCTTGTAGTTTCGTCCATGTCCTCATGACAGATGGAACACAATAGAGCTGGTCCGGCATCCGACCGCAACTTTCTCCTTTCGGGAGTTCTTTTTGTAGGCATTTTAAATCCAAATGGTTTTCCTAATTAAATACCTAGATAAATAAATAATGAAGAATATGGGTATATAAGATTAGCTATATGAATAATGACAATAATGAAGAAAAGGTGAGAAAAAGTTACTAAAATTCTTATGTGGCCGTCAGTGGCGAACTATCTCAGAACCTCACAAAAAAAATTTTGATTAAGTTATACAACAAAAATATATGAATGGTCTTTCCCTTCCGACCTTCCTCCCAAGTACGGACACCATGGCACAATCCTTCTAAAACGTTTCAGGGACACTCTCTTGTGGCACCATGAAAATCAGGGTTCCGAAGTGATCCCTCATTAGCAAACGTCTCAAGTTACAGCTTGTCAGCCCAGGGTAGGATTCTAATCCACAAGCAGCGCGTGTCTTGTCATGGATAGTCATGGATTAGCTAATCAGCCAAGCACATGAAATCAAAATCCATGTAATTTAAGACACTTAGGCACCGCTGGTTTGGGGAGCGGATCAGAATCCTCCGCAAAAAGATGTTGGGATAATAACCTCCGAACACAAAAAGGGACTCTAATATCATTTGGCCTTACTAGTTATACAATGGGGTAAGCCACCAAAGTATAAATCAAAAGAAGGACCAAACGATATTGATGTCCATAGACAACCCACGTTCGAAAGTTATTAGGCTGCTGGGGCACGATCAGTGCAAAAACCCTCGGGAGTTATCTACCCGCCAATAATTCTAACACCTAGTGGGGACACCTAGAGACGATGGACTGTCTCGTGCTCACGACTGATGATACAGCCGGGCTTTTCGGGCCCCACGTTGGGCGCCATTTGTAGTGAAGAAAGATGTTCAATATGTCCGTGAAGGACTGCAGCGATGTTCTGCTGCCTCGGCAGAGGAAGATGTTGGTTCCTGCCGAGAATGCCCTCGTCCGGAGACGCGTGAATGCGCTGGCAGGCTAGCATTGCGGTGTCGTGGGGCGGGTTCGTTTCCCCGGCACGAGGACTCACTACAAAACATTTCGCATTCACGAATTGCTTGCAGAGTTCGAGAGGACGACCGAAGTCGCAAATCTGTAGATAACCTCCACGAAGGAATTACGACTTGTTGCGAGAACAAGTGCAACCTGACAAGAAAGACTAATTTGGGGTTGACCTCGTCTTTACCCAAATACATTCAGGGCCCACAAATGAAAGAGGGGCAACCGGGTGGTGGTGGAGCCCCTTCATGCCCACCCAACCGGAATAAATCCAATGTTAAATCGTTGAAGTGGCCAGGTATTCCTCTTCTGAGTGGAAAACTCATACTAATTGAATTATATGAGCTTTCCCATCAGAAGGGGAGTACCCCGGTGACCAATTTATGTCATAGAATTATACAATTGAATTGCATAACTATATGCCATAAAAAGGCACTTGGCTTGGGCCACTCAACCCATAAAGTCTCCTGAAACAAAGAAGGAATTATTCTGTACCCGGCGGCTGGCTCATATTTTGGGGTGGAAGCCTGCCACCGTACCGGGTCCTATACCCGATTGGAAAAACAAACCAGAAGGGAAAGACCTATGGTTCAATTCAACGCATCTCTTTATTTAACAACATCCCATAAATTTTCAATTTTCTTTTTTTTTTGTAATCTGTATATTTCAAAAAAAATTTTAATAATTATTTTAGGAAATCCGAACGGTAAACACAAAAAAAAAATCTAACGCAAAAAAAAATTTAAATGGATATCGGACGTGAGGAATTTAGAAGAAATTTAAACTCAAATATAGAAATGGATGAAAACAGATGTAAAAAACGTAGACGCAAAATAAATATGATCAAAAGTATATATATATATATAACAAAATTAAGGGCACTCACCCGCATGGTCCTTCGAGCGCTCGACGACGATGCCGATGTCCCTGAAATGTAATTTGTAAGATAACGCGACTCAATATCTTTCTTCAGAGATGGTGCATGGTACAAGAAAAAAATGAGAACAATGCAAAAGTCCATAAAAGATACTATTTTCACGAATGTTTTTGTTTTCCTATATGTGTGCTCTGTTGCCAGATTCCCCGCGTCTATGCTACGTAGTTGCGATATTTCGACGGTTGTCGCTGACTTGTATGCTGGCGCTCCGCGATAACGAATATGATGTGAATTCACCGATTTTTCTAAATCGCTCGCGTCTTCTCCCTCCTTGCGAACAATTTTGCTGTCGTTTTCGTTCAATCGAGTCGTCGTCAAGAAATCTCTTGTAGTACAGCAGCGAGATGGCGGCGCTAGACTTATAGTCGCGAAATCACGGATGCGAGTCATTAAAGAATGTTCGGCGTCAACTTTTACGAATTTTTCGTGTCGTCCGATGCGATAACGTTCCGATAAATTTTCATCCCGAATACTAAATTGTTGCATGCACGCACTATACACGCAACCGAGCGCACGTCGGATTTCTGCACGAATTTCACTCGTAGTGGAGGTATCACGCTGGCACAACACTCGCGCGTGTGCCTTGCTTGGCGATGCGTATCAAAGGTCCTCGTTTGATTGCTCACTCGAACAATTATGCTCTTCACCACTCGAGAAATTTTCAACTTCTGCACACGTCAGTTCGCGCGAGACCTCGAACAAAGTAGAAATTCCGGGCGTAACAAAATTCCTTTGAACTTCCAAAAATTAACACAAGCACACACGAGTTTTTCTTTTCCTTAAAACACTTGACTTCAAGCTAAACAATTCTTGGCAATATCCTCGCGCTTGAGAACTTAAAAGCAAATCGAAATTTGAACTAAGTCAAAATAAAATTCAAAAATCAAAATGAATTTGCAAATCGGCTGTCGTGTAGAAATCGCGTGCTCTCCCCCATATCCGCAAAAAAATCAAAATAGCGGCAAACCATCGAACCACCACACTTTGCAAACCGTTTTCCCGCTCGTTCACACACACTTGTCTAGGACTAGCCAACATTCTTATGACACAAAAAAAAATATTTTGAACTCGGCTATCAGCGCTAGAAATCAGATTTCTAATTAATTCCCGGAGACAATTTTCATTTCTTCACTGAATAATGTCCATTTGTGTTTAACATACCACGCAAGTCTCATTGCCCCGGTACACTCCTCGAACCTTAATTACCGCACCGGCACCATAATCCGGACGTGTCCGTTACTCGTTTTCTTTCGCCTAGTGTGTACCGTACGTACGTGACGGTTGAGGTATTCTAATGTCGGACCATACGAAGAACAGGAACATTATTTTTCACGCGAGACTCAACACACTCATTCCGAAACTATTAGCGAAAGCCTTTTAATGATAAATGTGAATAAACTTTCGAAACAAACTAGAACGGAAAGTCTTCTCAACCGCAGTCAAACAAAACGCGACAATCGAATTCCAATCCCGCGGACACCACGCTCAAAAGCAGTCGCTGTCTCGTACCGCTCTGCCTGCTGGTCCACCTTCGACTCCCTATCTCATTCAACCAAAGGCAAGCACTCCCATTCCACTCGTTTGTTCTGCGTTTGTGTAGTGTCGCGTTCGACACGATATCATACAAAATATCATTGCTTTTACATTTGCATGCTCTGATCAAGTTCAATATATTCTGACGCGGTTCTTACGGCTATCTTTTCCAGATTAAACGTTTTTCCCTCAAGTTTTGATATTTTTTCTCTTCAACTGCAGTCGATACCGGCGTGGCAATAATTTTTCAGCTGAATAATGCTTCGTCACTATCACTGAATGCACGAGCTTAAGAAAATTGCAATTCTAAGCACTTTTTTTTTTACTATAAGTTCACTGCAGTTAACAGTATGGTGCAGTGTTCAAGCGGTAGTTGCGTTTTCTCAATGATTTATTCTAATTTTGTTGATAATCTTGGAATAGAAATGCACTCGCTCTTAAAGGAATCGACCGCGGCTTTTTACAGTGCGGGAAATTTATTGAAGAGACGAATCAACACAACAATTATTAATTTAATTTAGCATATGTTTGTTATCCGCTAGCATCCAAGACATAATGTGATGTATTCGACAAACAAAACAATTTTTAATCAATATTATGGTTGGAATGGGTAAAATTTGACAATTTTTGAGGGGTTTAAATGATACAATGATTTTATCGTTCATATAATTAAAGGGGTTAACCGTTTCGTTTTAAGCATTTGTATACCGCGTTACACCGCAATTCTATAAATTATATTCAAAAGATATTGTAATAAAATCACTACACATTAAAATTTTAAACAGTTTTAGAGTTTTGTTTCCCGGGAGTTAAGTACAAAAGAAACTTTCTTGATTTATTTTTCACGCGAAAAGAAAAAGAGTGAGGGTTGCGATGGGGAAGGTGACTGAATCGTCCCTCCTTGTTAAATTGAGTTTGTGCTGTGTGCCTGTGGCAGCGCTGGCTTTTAGAGCCATACTCCTCAATTACTACATTGCACCAGTCACAGAGAGATGGCACTTAATACATTAAACTGTTTTTGTTGTTGAACTTTGATATTTTTTTAAATGGTAAATTGTCTTCATTATTTCAGTCGTAAGCAATAAAGTCAGCATAATTATAGTATAAAAGAAAATTAAAGACACAAGAAAATGGAGAAGTATTTTTCCATTCACTGGCTCAAGGCGTGCGCCCGAGCTTATTCTATCCCAAGGCACTTAGCCCGGGATCAGTGAATTTAGGATACGTTCAACTGCGTACTCAAGGCATCCGCCCGAGTATCAGCGCCCCAAGGCAGTTATGCCCGGAGCCTGCAGTTGAACTAGTAATTGATTGATTTATCAATCTGACTGCGTACTCAAGGCATCAGCCCGAGTATTAGCGTCCCAAGGCTTTGTGCCCGGGGCTAGCAGTTGGATTATAATCAATTGATTCGTTAATATAACTGCGTGCTCAAGGCGTCAGCCCGAGCAACAGTTAAAGCTTTGATTGATTGGTTTTTCAAATATGATATCAAGCAATATCTTACATTTCCTTCAAATAACAAAAATAATCAAAGTAAATATAAATCGCAAAAATTTTACAATCTCCATTAATGCTCGAACTATAGACGTCTCTGTAATAAATTAATTTTTAAAAGAATTCAATAGCGAAATATGTTATTAATATTAATATAGTCAACTGAACGCGTACCTAATTATATTACCAAACAAAGAATAAAATAAAAATTAAATCATTAAACAAAAGCACCTTTTCACTGATCTAGCTGACAAAAATGTAGGAGCAAGTAAGTATCATACAGGAATATATCTCTCCTTGGGAGCCTTGATGTGTATATAGGATACACATCATATCGAGCTCCCAGCGCATGCTAGTAGACGTGGGGTGTACTGGCATTGTGCAACACATCGACGATTTCAGAAGATATAAAAAAAGCAGAAATAAGCATTGTAGCAGCCTTAGTAGAGCAAAATATACCTTTTCGCGTAATGGATCATTTAAGCGAAGTAATTGCTAGGCCATTCCATGACTCCGAAATTGCAAAGCGTTTTTCCTGCAGGAGAACATAATCTGCTGCCATTACCTACAACGTCTTAGGCAATAGCTTTGAAGAAGAAGTGCTTGCAGAATTACGCCCAGACTGAGAAAAGTTCAGTATTTTCACTCATTATCGACGAGAGTACAGATGTTAGTACTAACAAAGTACTTGCAACTGCGGTAAAATACTATTCGAAACAAATGCAGTCACCTCATACAATATTTTTGTGCATAGTGAACTTGAAAGGTGAAAGTGCGCAGGATTTGTTTGAAAGTTTAACCAGTGCCTTATATGAAGGAAAGCTTAACCTAGCAAATTTGATAGGATTTGCTGCTGATACCACGAATGTTATGTTCGGGGAAAGGAATAGTGTAGTATCTAAAATCAGGGAAGTAAATCCTCAGTGTGTTTTTTTCAAATGCATCAATCACTCAACACACCTTTCGGTGAGTTATGCTTGTAAAAAATAACCTCGTTCTATAGAGCTATTTGTAAAGGATGTTTATGCATATTTTTCACACAGTAGTCAAAGACAGAGAGAATTTGTAAGTTTTCAAAATTTTACCGATACTGTGACGCACCGAATGCTTCGGCATTATGACATTAGATGGCTTTCCTTATACGAATGCATTCACAGAATTGTAGAGCAGTGGTCTGCGTTGAAACTGTTTTTTGAAAGTGAGTTTTTAGGAAGTAGAAATTCAAATGCCACTTGTCAATTTATATTTGATCATCTTAGTAGCGAAGAGACAAAACTTTATATTTACTTTTTAGATTTTATATTGCCTATAACAAATAAGTTTAATATAATTTTTCAAAGTGACCAAACGGTTATTCGCAAAATTCAAAGAGACTTAAAAGACATGATGAGTTCCATTTTGAGCTGCTACATGAAAACTATTGGGTCTATAACTTAATTGTACAATAGTATTATTCAAAGTATTGCCCATCTAAAGTTATGACCTTTTCCCATTTTTCTGGCAATTTGTGGATCCCATCCTAAAAGAACTGCGCCGGCTTGGCAACCAAGAATGAATCAAGCCAATTTTTGATACCCTGCTCTGATGTGAACCGTATTCCAGTGAGGGCGTTCTGCATCGATCGGATCGAATGGTAGTCAGAAGGGGCAAGGTTTGGGCTATAAGGCGGGTGGGGTAAAACTTCCCATCCACTGTTTCCCAAATAGTTCTTAACCGGAAAAGCAATGTGGGGCCGAGCGTTGTCATGATGGAAAATTATTGCCTCCTGTCTAGTCGCATATTCCGTACGTTTTTCGGCTACTGCTCTCTTCATACGCATTAATTGTGTTCGGCAGCGTGCTGCATTGATGGTTTCACCTGGTTTTAGCAGCTCATAACACAACACACCCTTCTGATCCCACCAAATACAGAGCATTACCTTCGCGCCATGGATATTCGGCTTTGCCGTTGATTTGGCTGATTGGCCGGATTTCACATATGATTTTTTGCGCTTGGGGTTGTTGTAATGAATCCATTTTTCATCACCAGTAACAATCCGATGCAAAAATGACTTTCTTTTGTTGCGTTCCAGCAGCATTTCGGACATGCAAAACCGCCTTTCGACGTCTCTCGGCTTGAGTTCATGTGGAACCCAATTTCCTTGCTTTTGAATATATCCAGCTGCTTTTAAACGTTTTCAAATGGCTGCTTGAGTGACACCTAAAGATTCTGCGAGCTCTTCTTGTGTTTGGCAACAATCTTTATCGAGCAATGCTTCCAGTTCTTCATCTTCAAACTTTTTTGGCTGCTCAGGGCGTTCATCGTCTTCCAAGCTAAAATCACCACTTTTAAATCGTGCAAACCAGTTTTGGCAGGTTCGTTCAGCTAGAGCATGTTCGCCATAAACTTCCACCAAAATACGATGACTTTCGGCAGCAGTTTTCTTCATATTAAAGTAATGAAGAAAAATTCCCAGCAAAAGCACTTTTTCAGGAACAAAGCTCGACATATTTGAGTGAAAAAAAATTACTGTTGTTAACGCTTCACATGAATGGCATACACTGAAAATACGTACAATGACAGTAGCTTTCCAACGCACGTTCGGAATATTGGAACGATGTAATACTATACAAGTTACGCCATCTCTTAGCAAACAGCGCGAATAAAGTTATAGACCCAATAGTTATGTGAAAACGACGTCGCTTCGACCTTTAGATTCAATAGAAAAGATGCATTTTTTACCTTTAAAAAGCATCCACTTAGGTACAAACGTAGCAATGACATTACATTATGATGATGATGATTTACGAATGAGACCAAAGATTGATGAATTTCTTAACAGATGTCAAATATTTTTAATTGAATTAAGTTCACAATTTTTCAAAGAATGACCTTTTGCAAGATTTATCATTCCTCGACCCCCAAATAGCAGTATTGGCGAATTTCATACTTTGAACAGAGTTCTCCAAGGGTTTCCTAATTTGGTACCAACAGAAAATACTATAGACTATCGATAATGAACATAGAGAATTAAAATTTGATGTTTACATTTCCAATTTATTATCCAGTTCTAGTTTGAGCACTGAAACATTTACGGTTGATAAATTTTGGAGTGAAGTCAGCAAAATCTCCGATTTGATTTTGAATGGACCTAAATAGAATTAAAACGAACGATCGGAATCGTTTCGAAATTAAATATGTTATTGTAGGTTTAGGGACTTTGCTTCAAAAGGACTTCAAGTATATACCTGTGTAGCGCAAGCGCTACGCTTATGGCATCCGAAGAGCCGATATTACTAAAGAAATAAAAGACACGCCAATTGTAGCAGTGTGCTTCAAGAACGATCAGAGATCGACTGTATTTGTCAATCACTTTTACATTGCCTTAAATACAAATTCTATGACCTAAATTAGTTACTTCTAAATTCCTTAATGACTAATTTGTGAACAAGGCTTCTTCACGTGACCAATGTGTCATCAATACGATTTACTAAATTGCTAACACACAAATCCTCATTTTACATATTCATACTCCAACTATCATTTACAAAACATTATAATGACCCAATCGCCAAGACTATGAATGAAAATTCAGTAGTGTAATGGAATACAATATCTTTAGCCGTGCTTGTTGCATTGGTGCAATATGAAGCTTAGTACAATGCAAAAGGGACAACATTTTATGATGGCAATGTACTGTAGAGAACATTTCTTGTGATCTGAGATATGTATACATGCTCTGAATTCAATGTCAAGGCGTTTGTGTACGGAAATGAATTACCGTCACATGTTTTGGTTTTGAATGACAATGATAATGGGTAATTTGTTTAAGAATATGAATGAGTGAGTCGTTAATTCTAATTGTGTTTATTTTTAGATAGTGTGTATTGTCACACTCTACAATGTAGAGGGAATAATGCATACAAAAAAAGGATTGCGAAAGATTGAAGGAGGATATAGCAATTTCGTACCCCACAAAAACATGATAAAATTAATGGACTCAAAACAGCTGTATGGGAGCATAGACTAAAGTAGACGAGGAGCCATAACTCCTCCAAATATTTAATTTAAACTTGAAATAGCTTTGTGGCAGTTACATAATCCCTATGTCAACCACACAGCGGCTCCGACGATCATGACATCTCCGCTGCCTTGCCCACGCACGCCACAACACAAAACACAACTCACAGTAGCAACAGCATTGCACGTGTTGCACATCAGAGGCGTTGAGATCAATACAAAACAAAAGATATAAATAGTCAACACGGACCTCGTCAACTCTCTATCGCTCTATCGCATCCCACGGCGTCCTCCATAACTTGCACGAAACTACTTATAAAAGAAAGTCAAGAATAATAGATAAGATTGCGTCCAAAAAGTTGAAAATGTAAAGATTAAATAAAATGAATATTAAAATAGTGGAATAAAATCAACCTCCATAACTGGTGACCCCAACAACGGAACACGAACAACGAAATAAAGAACTGCAAAGGAAGCCGATACATCCGCGCGGACATCAAGGCACGCAGCGAACAGCATCCTTTATTCATCGCTGTGTACAAAGGATAATAAAAAGTTTCCGTGCACACTCCGCGCCATTTTACCTGAGTGAAATTACGTCAGCCAACGACGTACAAGAAGATAGGTAAGCTCTTTAGTGAACATGTCGACACACGCGAACGCAGTACCGGTGACGGAAGGAAACGATGACAATGGCGGTCGACAGGACGCCGCCGCCATTCCGCTACGGATAGATGCAGATACGCAGGGCGAGATTTGTAAAATCGGCGTGAGACCACCAGCGTTCAGCAAACGCGATCCCGATTTGTATTTTATACAAATGGAGTCGCAATTTCGTAATGCAAGCATCACACGTGATCAAACGATGTACGATTACGTCGTTGGATCACTCGACAGTACAACACTGTCAAATGTCTCGGATATCGTCCGCGCCCCTCCGGTCCCCAACAAGTACCTGGCGATCAAGGAACGTCTGATCAAGGAATTCACGGACTTGGAGAACAAAAAGCTGCGCCGACTAGTGCAGGAATGTGAGCTAGGAGACAACAAACCGACGCAACTCCTACGCCAAATGAGAGATTTGGCCGGCGGCGCGATGAACGACGAGGCAATTAAGTCTTTGTGGCTAGAGCGACTGCCCAACGGCATCCTTGCGGTGGTATCGATCGCGGAAGGAAATCTGGATCGGTGTGCGCAGCAGGCCGACAAAATGATGGAAATGGGGAATTTTGGCACCATATCATCTATTCAAGGCCAGACAGAACAAGCGACGGCACAGCCAAGCGAACTGCGCTCTTTACACCTGATCATCGCTGAGCTGAGAAAAGAAATTAGCGAGATCAGGGCTCATCAGCATCAACTACTCGGGCGTTCACAAACACCCTTACGAGACGACAAGAGACGCAACCGCTCCAAAAGCCGCGCGGAAAGGCACGCGCTTTGTTTCTACCATCATAGATTTGGTGCTAACGCTAAAAAATGCGCTCAGCCGTGCCAATTCAACAAGTCGGAAAACTAAAGGACGCTTCACTACCGACGGTTGGTGAAGCCTGCAGCAACATGAAATCGAACCGTCTTTTCATCATCGAAAGAGCGTCACGACTAAAATTTTTAATTGATACTGGCGCAGATTTTTCGATTTTACCTGTTTCGTCTGTAGGTAAGAAGTTGACGCCAGCAACATATACGCTATTCGCCGCGAATGGATCGCAGATCAACACATACGGCAACAAACTATCTGCAGTAGACTTCGGACTACGAAGGAAATTCGAGAGGAGTTTTGTAATCGCTGACGTCACCAAGCCAATACTGGGCGCCGATTTCCTTGGAAAATTCGAACTACTGGTGGATGTCAAGAACAAACTACTCATCGACAAGCAAACGAAGCTACAGACTCAATGCGTTGCTGAATTCATCAACTACGAGCCAGTTTTTTCTATCAACAGCGACAATAAGTTCAAAGAGCTGTTGATGGAATTCAAAGAATTGACGTCGCCAACATCATACGATAGCACACAGAAAACAACAGTCCGCCATCAAATCATCACCACCGGACAACCAGTGTTTTCACGTCTACGCCGCCTGAACGAAGAAAAATTTAAAATCGCCAAGCAAGAATTCGAGCACATGATAAACCTGGGAATATGTGTACCATCAAAGAGCGAGTGGGCCAGTCCACTCAACATGGTTTCAAAAAAGAATGGACTATGGCGACCATGCGGTGACTACTGCCGACTCAACGCTCAAACAGTTCCAGATCGTTACCCGATCGCGCACATTCAGGATTTCGCTCAAACATTCAACGGCAAGAATATCTTTTCGACACTTGATTTGGAAAAAGCCTATTTTAACATTCCAATCGCCGAGGAAGATCGAAAAAAGACAGCAATCATCACGCCGTTTGGATTGTTTGAATTCAACGTGATGACATTCGGCCTATGCAACGCAGCACAAACGTTCCAAAGATTCATGGACCAGGTGCTATTCGGCCTAGAATTCGTGATCTGCTACATTGACGATATATGCATCGCATCAAACAACGAGGAGGAACACTACCAACATGTGCGAATCGTTTTGCAGCGCTTGCGTGAACACGGACTCAAAATCAATGTTTCGAAATGCGTATTCGCACAGGAGGAGATAACGTTTCTCGGCCATCAAGTCAGCGAAAAGGGCATCCGTCCGCCAAATCATAAAATTGAAGCCATCATCAATTTCCCAAAGCCAAAGGCAGCGAACGAACTGCGCAAGTTTATTGCAATGTTGAATTTTTACCGGCGTTTTCTCCCTTGAGCAGCAACAAAGCAAGGAAAATTGCAGAAATTAATTAAAGGGAACAAGAAAGGTGATGCCGAAAAAGCATTTGACGAATGCAAACAGGCATTAGCGAACGCAACAACTTTAGCACATCCAGCCCCCGACGCCAAATTGGTGTTACACGTGGATGCCAACAATTTTTCCGTTGGTGCAGCCATCCACCACATAAACCGTGGACAACTCGAGCCACTCGGTTTCTCTTCGAAGCGTATGACCGATACACAGAAGCGTTATAGCACCTATGACAGAGAATTGCTTGCAATCTTCCAATCGATAAAACATTTCAAACATAATATCGAAGGAAGAAAGTGCACGATTCTGACTGATCATAAACCGATAACTTTCGCTTTTAAACAGAATCCGGACAAGGCAACGCCTAGACAACTTCATCACCTGGACTTTATTGGGCAATTTACTACCGATATACGACTATAATGTTCCACCTTTGTGCGGGGAACTGTGAAGTAAATGTTAAATTTGTTGAAGAATACCAAATGTATTTCTTTACCTAACCCAGCGACAAGGCCGCTGATAAACTTGGCGAGGATCTCCAGGATCCACTAGCGCCATGGTTGCTAAGAATATTATACCAAAGTTTAAATCTCCTTTGGTATCCGCTACTATGCGCAGCGTTAATGTTCTACCAGTTGGATCGCTACTACTCGCAGCGTTCTCGCGAAATGAAAATGCTTTCACTTGCGCGTATCAAAAACCAACTGTTCCTTTATTTAAATATCACTATCCTATTTATACAAAATTTTCTTACATGCTAAACAATAAAATATGTGAATTTATTACTCATAAATTTCTCGTCCTAAATTATCAATGTAACCCAACTCATAAATTATTGATCCCATTTCAAATGTAACCCAAATCTACAACTTATTACTCAAGCCAAGTACTTGAGATAGATACCACACGTGAGCGATATTATTCACCCATATAGTCGTGTGCATTACTTGCGTTCAATATTGACCTACATATATCAGGTCTCGAGTGTCGCGTGCCAACACATTAGGTGTGAACGACATGTAAGAATACCCGTATGGGATTTCTTATGTGAAAGAAAGTGGGTTCTATGGGAATTTGAATGTTTTCTATTAATGGACATTAGTCATGTCCATTGAAAACGATTCATTATGAATCTTGCACATGTTGCGCTGGATATTGCACATGTTGCGTTCGTAATTTATGAGGTAAGTTCTTATGAATTGAGTTTTGGTAAACATTGCATTAATTAAATTTATTGATGCAATGTTTATCAATGGAGATAAATTAAGGTAAGTATCTATATAGTGCCATTACACGACACATTGCCGGCAAGGACAACACCGTAGCTGATTTATTTTCACGCATCGAAGCTATCGACAGAATGGGAAAATCAATTTCGATCAGTTGGCCGACAGTCAGAAAGTCGACAAAGAAGTAATTGACTTTCAGACGAGAACAGATTCAACGCTCCAGCTGAAATTGATTAACCTTCCAAACGCTTCTAAAACCATCCTTTGAGACGTATCGACAAAAAGCGTACGACCATTCATCAACGGCTGGATAGCGCAGTACGGCGTGCCATCTCAAATCATCACAGACCAGGGTACACAATTTGAATCCAAACTGTTTAACGAAGTATCACGTATTTTAGGAGCGAAGCATCTGCGGTCAAGTCCAAGACACCCGCAAGCTAATGGTCTAATCGAACGTTTCCACCGTACAATGAAATCGGCTATCAAGTGTCACAGTAACGAGCGCTGGACTGAAATCCTGCCTCTCATCCTGCTTGGTTTACGAAACGTTTACAAGGACGACATACAAGCAACGCCATCCGAAATGATTTACGGCACAACATTGAAGATGCCCTGCGATTTTTTCGAGAAGGCCAACAATGATGGATTCGACACCGATTTCGCACAACATTTACGCGAATTGATGGAACGGATTCAACCTGTGCCAACGCCGAATCATGCTTCTAACAAAGTATTTGTACAAAAAGATCTGCAAGCATGCTCGCATGTCTTTTTGCGAGACGACTCAGTTCGACCGCCACTTAAAGCACCGTACGACGGACCATATAAAGTTTTGGAGCGAAATAGCAAAACATTCAAGCTTCAAATTAAAAACCGTGCTACCCGCGTTAGCATCAATCGGTTAAAAGCAGCTTATTTGCCCCTCCAGGATCAACCGACGTCGACGCAAGGGATTTCTAGCAATAACAGCGAGTTCAAGAAAGACACACCAACGTATACGAAAGGCGGAAGAGCCATTAATCTCCCAAAGAGGTTCGTGTCATTCGCAGAATCGTGATATCGCTCCAATAGCTCAACCACTGGCGGGGGAGTACTGTGGCAGTTACATAATCCCTATGTCAACCATACAGCGGCTCCGACGAACATGACATCTCCGCTGCATTGCCCTCTATCGCATCCCACGGCGTCCTCCATAACTTGCACGAAACTACTTATAAAAGAAAGTCAAAAATAAAAGATAAGATTGCGTCCAAAAAGTTGAAAATGTAAAGATTAAATAAAATGAATATTAAAATAGTGGAATAAAATCAACCTCCATAGCTTCTTACTTTAATATGTAAACCAAAATTGTTGATTTTTTTTATAGTAAACATTGTTTTTTTATATATATTGCGCTTTTTAATTTTATTATTTTGACGTAAAAGTGAAAAAATGAAGTAGATTTATCAGTGATTTTCAGGTTTGCTTTCAGTATAATTTAGTAGATTTTAACCTGCACCAGCAGTAACTTCCTCAAATAAAATCTGGTCACACTGGCGAAGACATAACATTCGAAGCAACTCCACGGTCAAGCGCAAAAAAAGCACCGTCAGCGCTTTGATGCGTGGAATTTTCCCATGCTGATTGCAAGCTTGTTGGTAACATGATCATGCGTATATGTTGGGTATGCATTTAAGCTATAGTCATGCGGTCAACATGGGATTGATGAAAATGTTTGCATGTGTATTTATGTTGCAATTACGAGTAATGTTGACATTGGAGGTTAGAAATTCTGCAGTTAGAACTTCAGTCGTGGAAGAAAGGCGAGTCGGCCTACAAGAAAGGTGTCGATTAATGTAAAGTGGCTTGTCGCATAATTAATTATTACGGTTAAATAACAAAATTGTTGAAATTCAATGTGAATTTAAGTTGTTTTTGGATAAAAAATTTTGAGAAAATACAGTATCAGGACTTAGTCAGAAGCCTTATTTGAAATTATTTAAAGAAAAACGTTAGTGCTCAATTAATGATAACTAGCTCGCTGAACAGGGTATTCGAAATTACTATTGTTATTGAAGGAAGAAGGGGAGAGGCCAAGACAAGAGTCCTGACGCAAAAAAGAATGTTTGATTGACTCAAGTGTGCCATCGTATAAAAAAATATTATTGAATTGCTTTAATAATTCCTCCAATTTGATATTGTTATCAAGAGAAACCAAGATTGCAAAATACTCATAAAGTGATTGCAAAATTTTGGCTTTATAAGATAATTTAGTCAACGGATCAATGAGTGATCTATGTTTAATGTCAATAATAAGGCCGCGCTTCCGTAAAAAATCAGCACCAATGATAGGTTTGATTACATCAGCAATAATAAAATTCCATGTAAAATTTCTCCTTAGGCCAAAACCAGCGGAAATGGACTAACGACCGTAATCACCGTAACCGTAATCATAAAAGGTACGAGCTGAACGAAATGAACAACGATAATTGGAGCTGAGACAAGCACGCCGGCTGGTAATTGACACACACAGTCAATGCGACTAAGATGTCGTCAAGATATACGAAACAGAATAGTAAATCTCTGAGGACATTGTTGATAACTCTTTGGAATGTTTGCGCGGCGTTACATAATCCAAAGGTCATTCTTGAGAATATGAATAATTCAAAAGGTTGGCAGAATGCCGTATTTTTTATGTTTATGTTTACATATAAATGCTTTGATTAAGTTTATGTATGCTTTGATTAAGTCTAGTGTTGAGAATATTTCAGTTGTATACAGGTAATTTGTAACATCATGAATATGCGAAAGTGGATAATTGTGCCATATGGTCTCCGTTCGCAATTTTTCTTTTGACGAGATGTAATGGGGAAGACCATTGGTTTTATGATGTACGACAAATATAAATTCCTCTTAGCATCCGATAATCTTTCCCCGTTTAATCTTCTGGCCTTAGAAGAAATGGGATGTCCAGATGTAATAATTTGGTAAGTAACGGAATGTTTGATTCGCTTGTGTGCTATCGTCCACAGTAATATTGTTGAATTGCTTTAACAATTCCTTCAATTTAATAAAGGTATCAAAAGAAAGCAAAATTGCTAGGAAGAGGGTTTCGCCGAATTCCACGCTGAGCATTTAAAGTACATGTGCTTGGCGAATGGGTTAGTTCGCTGGTAAAATTTTTAAAATGGCAGTTTAATAGCATTCATCTCACATGTGTGGCAAATTCTTTTCCTTTGTACCGCGTTGGAGAGTACCAGTGTGTATAAGAACTACCGGTAAGGTGTTAATAATAGTTTCAGGTTAGGTCAAGACTTTTTGGGTGCAGGGGAATGTGTAGTACATACCAATATGCATGCAATAAATTAATCGATGCGTACCCATAACGCATCATGCAATATTTCCCTCGCAATCAATTGCACATAAGCTGACGTAATTATTCACACAAGTATGTGCATGAATAATTACCAATGTCATGCTTTCACTCATAAAACATCGTATTTCATATAAACAAAAATATCCATTTGGACTGCATGTAGCGCCACTCGATAATTCAAGTGCACGACCTACATGTATGTTACGTTGCACATGCAATTGCTTTGGCACGAGCCGAAAGATCTCAAGTATCATAGCGGCCAAGCCAAAGGGATACAATTGCATTGTATGTGATTGCATTGTTTTCATGAATGAATGAAACAATGCAATAATGACTAACAGATGAGAATATGATCGTTGAGTGTTTTAATTTTATTTGTTTGGATATTGGTTTTGATGTTTTTGTTCCGTTTGTTTTGGGAATAGCGTCACACTTTAAGTGACCTATTGATGTATAGAATAAGAGCATGAGAAAAGGGTCATCATCGTGTGTGACCAATATTTAGAATGTAACATGTAGTATAAATAGTCGTAAGGAAAATTGTAACATTACAGTCTGAATACACAGCTTGCGAGTGCACTTGGTAGAGCACCGTAAGTATTGAATTAGATTTTGACTTTGAATTATAATTTTGGCTCAGCCATCAGGCAAAGCCATTACTATCGGCGTGAAAACGCTGCTCCGATAAATATCAATTTTAGTAACTATTTCTACCTTTACGATCTCAAGGGAAACACTTTGTCGTTTGGCGGTTCGCCTGGATACGCCCGTCTTCCGACAAGCTAGCGAGTAAGCAGGCCCCAGCCGGAGTTCCCTCGAATCCAGAGGGTAATAATTAGCGCGATTAAAAAACGGCGATATGAATAACCTATCGGGATGCGGTTTTAACATGTCCTTTAAAAGTAATATAATCCACATGTGCTGGGATATTTTATCAAGCTATTTGACGAGTAACTTGGTTTGCCCAGACTAGTGTTATGTGCCCGTAGACTTGCATGTCGGTGGCAGTTTTAGGGTATCGGAATCTACATAGTGGAAGAGAAGCGGCGTGGATTGCATTGTAAGATAACTTTGTTTGCTGAAGGCGGACATATTCGCTTGGCGTAGGTAGCGTATGCATTGCGCTTTGCTTGACAATTGGAATCGTTAGAAGGGCTAGAAGAAGTGCGGGTGACTTAATGCGTGACATTGATACGTGTTTTTACAAATGTCCATTCACAAATGCGCCAGTTCTAGTTTGCTGAATATTGTTTGCAGTTTCAATTTCTCATTGCTTGAACAAAGAAGCACTTTGTTCTGAGACTCTTCAATTAAATTTTTTTCGGTTAGTTTAAACTGTGGATGCAGTGGAAGAGATCTTAATGTTTCTTGTAATGCGTTCTTAATATTAAGGTGAGTATTAAAGAAGTTGATTGTGGGTTTTTTTTACTGGCCAATCGTTTAGTTTGCGTGTGGGAGCATTTTGTTTGTTTCGGTTATCATCTGAGTTTCTTGGAACAATTTCTTTATTTCAATCTTTGATTTAACCATTATGCGGAACTATGAGATTATATGCGTATGTATGATATTTTCTCTCTGCTTTATGATGCTCATTGTTCGGAATTTCTAATGCTTATGGATGTTGCCTTAAAAAGATTTTACAATTTAATGGCTACTGAATTCTACTTTTTATGCAATTTGTGTATGATGGATGTAGGAATTATCGTAGTGATCTTAATGAGTCGAAATTTCACGCGTTTACATTGATAATTTTTTGTAACGTACAGAAAGGATGAATAATATAGAAAGAAGTGAATGCGGTAGATCATTGACATTAGGGGTTCGTTGGTATTATGTTATTATTCTTTACTCATGCTCAGTATGCATGAAAAACTATGTTTAGTCATATGTGATAGCTTTATATGCATGCACTAGATTGAATGAATTTTTATACCTACTTTGAATGAGGTGTTGTTATAGTGAGTCTGTATTATTTAGTTTAGCTCGTTTCAAGAGCATCAATGTAATGTTAAATAAAATTTTTATTTTCTGCTAATTTCATATCCTTCACATCATGATTTCTAGTATTGAAAGTATACACATAAGTATTAGACTTCATAATCTGTATGCTTATATTAAGCGTGAAGTCATTGCTGCTACACATATATAGTAAATTTTCAATACTTGATTATTAAGTGAAATACGTCTTTACTACATTTTGAATATGCTAGGTTGATCATCATAGGGACTTTCGGGTAAGATTATTGACATGTTAAGGTCTTATATTCACATAAACAAAAAATCTTCTTGCTGAATAGTTTTTAACACAATTTTTCGCCTAGATGCTTGTTTGATATGCTCCAGGTTTGCAGAAGATCTAATTCGTACTCAGTATATCGGGAATGTTTTGGGTTAGCTCACTGCTACTATAGATCGCTAAGCCTCATGATTATTATGTAATATATTTCTGTATTCCTAATGATGTGCGGTAGCGCATGACTCTGTGATAGGCTATTTTTAAATCAATCTCATCGAATCAAGTAGCATATGTTATGGAGTGTTTTTGATAAGGATGTTCGCAAGTCTTTGTAGGATGTTAAGGGGTGATTATTATTTTGACGAAGTAATTGTTTCTTAAGGCAATTTTTTCTTGTGGAGATGAACACATGTACACTTGAGTTGAATAAATTCATGCGGGATTTTTTGTCCATCGTTAGATATTTATGAATGGTAGGGTTAAGTGTTTGACGTTTTGGGAGTTTCGGATATGCTAAGAATACTTAGATCATTATGTTTGGTTGTTTGGCCATGCGAATCGTATGGAAGAGCAACGGATACCCAAACAGGTAATCATTGGGAGAGCTGAAGGACCAGTGGGGAAACCGAGGAAACACTGGTCTGACTGGGTCGAAGAAGACAGTTCATCGCTGCTCGGGTTTCAAAATTGGAAGACGCGGTCAATGAGCCTAGACAGTTGGAAGTGCTTGCTGTAGAAAGCGAAGGCGCGAGAGGGGCTGAAGAGCTACGAAGAAGAGAACATGTTTGGTTGTTTGAGGTATTTATTTGCTTGAACAGTGGTAGAATGCTTGATAAAAATAATTTATTGAATAATACTATTTGTTGACTTATACAAAGAAATGTTGAACCAATTTTTAACCGCACAACGGATACAGGGCATTATATCTTTACGAATTCTGTAGCATATTGAATAATTTTCAAGTTCACGTAACATCGGTACATTCAGCTGCGCTATTTCTGCTGTAGGCTCGTACTGATATATAATCAGTTCTCTCACGTCTCCTCTAATGTATATTGCACAATTCGTGAAGCAAATCAATATCCGTGGCATGTGATTCAAGCTTATTTCCCCTTTACTCTAGTGTAAGCTGTGAATTTTTTCAATTCCGAAATCGTTTGGGTATTACTACAATTAGTAATTAGTAGCGAGCGAACACATAAAACATGCGCGGATATATTCCCGCTTCATAACTGCAATAGTAGCGAGCATACAACACCTATGTACTCGCACTTCGCCAATGAAGATTAGCCATGGAAACACATGCGCAAGTAAATAAGCGAGCAGTTAAACAAGAAAGTTCAACCCGCAACGATATTTACATCATGAACGAACGGGGTGCTTCGAAGTGAGGTAAGCGGAGAGGAAAACCGAAAGTTCCGGCAGAGCATATACACTAAATAGCACTGGCACTGTGAACAATTTTCCATTCTAACTGTAAACAACCCACAACATAAAATATTAAATGTATTTGCGAGAGTAAAATGTATGTATACTCAGCAAAACATATGCACAGGGTGCGGCAGCATAGCTTCCTTTTTTGAAATGCCCGCCCTTAAAGTGCTAACTGTTATAGCGCGGCGCTAGTAGTCTCATTCGAGAGAGGTGATTTTAAAGTTTTGCTCATCCCTTGGTTAGTCGCTATCATGCGTTGGAACAGTGCGGAGCGTGCATTTACCGTTGAAGCGTACTTTTATAACGGAAAGTCGGTGATTGCAACCCAGCGTGCCTTTAGACGTCACTTCAACGTCGCTCCGTTAGACCGTGTCCCGGACCGAAAATCAATTCTTTACTGGGTTAAATCCTTTCGGAATACTGGAAATGTGACGCGAAGAAGAAATGAAGTCCCACGGCCCGTCAGATCACGTGAGAACATCGAGGCAGTAAGAGCTTCAATGTTGCGATCTCCGCGGCGTTCAGCGCGGAAGCATGCGTCTGCCCTTGGGATATCTGATCGTTCTTTACGGCGAATTCTTCACAATGACCTTCATTTCCATCCCTACAAGTTAGCAACTGCGCAGGAACTCTCCGAACGCGACTTCGATTCTCGAAGAAATGCATGTGAAGCGCTTCTCGAAAACGTCCCTGAAGACGCGATTGTGTTTTACAGTGATGAAGCTCATTTTCACTTGAATGGATACGTTAACAAACAAAACATGCGCTATTGGGCTGCCAACAATCCTCGAGAACTCCATCAGAGGCCTCTGCATTCGCCAAAAGTGACTGTTTGGTGTGCCATTTCATCAGTTGGGATTGTTGGTCCATGGTTTTTCGAAGAAAATCAGTTGACAGTAACAGTCAATTCCAATCGTTATGTGAGCATGCTCCAGGATTTTTTTTTTTGCCACGACTTGATGAAATGGACTTAGGGGACATGTGGTTCCAACAAGACGGAGCAACAGCTCACACTTCAAGGGCATCAATGGCCGTTTTGAGGGACCACTTCCCAGAGCGACTCATCTCCCTCAGGGGTGATTTGCAGTGGCCAGCGCGCTCCCCCGATTTGAGCCTATGCGACTTTTTTTGTGGGGTTTTTTGAAATCCCGCGTTTACACCAATCGCCCAAGGACCCTGGAAGACCTGAAGGCCAACATTCAGGAAGAAACGGCCAACATACCCATCGCTATGCTCGAAAAAGTGATGAGAAACGCCAGAATTCGGTTTGCTCAGTGTATAGAGAATGGAGGACGCCACCTTTCAGATATGATATTTAAAACCGTGTGAGATAAAACTTTACATGTCAAACAACAATATAAAAAAAAAATAAAAAACAAGTACCGCTGAAAACCGCTGTAGTTGAAAATTGGCTGAGAACGCGGTAGAATAAGAAAGCATGACGCAATTTTGAAATTTCTAAGCGTGTACAGGAGATAAAAGATTATCCTGAATTATGATTGGTTCATTCCAACTTAACGAGCATCAAAATTACTCACGACAATTTTGACGATTCTTTTGACAGTTTGAGAAATGTCAGTTGTGAAGAAGTGACTTACGCGAGTGCGAATCGTAAATAAATTTACTAATTCAGTGTATACCGGGTTTAATCTTTACTATATAATTATCAAAATGAGTTCCGCGTAGTTGATTTAGTGAATACTAGTGAGAAATAAATGAATTGTGGGTCAAAAGCGATAGCGAGGATCGATTTCCTCTTCGCAAAGTTTCAACTCTATGTTGAAAAGTTTGTGTAATTTATTGTGTTTCAGGAATCAAATATGAGAGTAATCTTATTTTTTTTCGTGATGGCCTATTTGTATTGAATAGTTAGGTCATTATGGAAACGGATGCAATTAACTCTTAATAACAGCAAACATCTAGTTTAATTGAAGTGAATATTTGACCTTGGCAGATTAACTTTTCGCAAAGTTGTGGCGCGAAAAGTCTTATTTAATTATTATGTTTCAGGAATTTAGAGTGACTGTAATTATATCCGGCATGTCCTATTAGCATTAAATAGTTAGGACATTTTGGAAATGTGTGCAATCACCTGTAGTGATTGAAGTGAAGACTTTGGAGAACAAAAAGAGTTATGTGGTGAAAGTGATAGTGAAGACCTTTCCGCAAAGTTACAAACACGGGGTGAAAAGTTATGTTTAAATAATAATTGTTTTCAGGATTGCCGCGATTGAGAGTAATTGTATTTATCTCCGTGATGGCCTATTTGTATTGAGTAGTTAGGGCATTATGGAAATGGGTGCAATTAACTCTTAATAGCAACTATCTAGCATTAATTCATATACTGAATTTGATATGGATCTAGTGAATATTTGACCTTTACCGATTAGTCATATCAAAGTGTTGATGGATTCGCAGGATAAGTCTTTCATGTACCTTCCAGTGAAATTTGATTGTATGTGCGTTACGTTCGGAGAAAACAAGGATGCCTGGTTTGTATATGTTGAGAATAAAATATCCTTTAAAAACATGTCTATTAAAAATGATCAATTTGCAGGTATTCCATATATTGCCGAACATTAAGTATTGGAATTGAATATGCTGTTTAAAATGAATAATCGATTGGAGCAACCACTCACTGCAGATTGAATCGCATCATCTCATCGGAAAAATGGACAAGCGCGTGCACTTTTTTAAATCTCATCTAGAAGGTATTCGGTCATCACACTGAGGAAGAAATTTACCACTGGGTTTAACTGAAGAAGGAGCTGGACAATTCACTGGGGGAAAACAAGGTTTTTACTATTTGCAAACACCGCTATGTTTATCCTAGCCATATTGAAGTATTTTTAATAAAATTTCGAAATTATTTTTTCATAGTAAAAAATGTAATTGATCGTTAAAACATTTTATGTTTTAGAATTGCAAAAAACGATAAGTTTGAAATTAAGAGATATCGATTTACATATAAATTATTTAAATACACATTTAATTTCGGAGTCAGATATTATAATAGAATTAGTTCACAGACAATTTTTTAAGAAATTTGAAGAACTATATTTTTTTAAACATAATCAAATTAAAACAGATTTAAAGAGCATTTTGAGGATAAAACTTCACTTATTTTTAATAGACAAAGTAGATTTAATAGTCATAATCAAACTGATAATTTGATAATAGCTTTAAATAACAATAATTCTAACAGTATTTCTATAATGAAGGTTGAATAAAAAATTAAACATGTTTAAAGATACCATCAGAAGTTAAGAAAATTATCAATTTAATCAATCAATCAATAAAATGATTTCAAATATTCATAGATTTATTAAAAGTCATCCTAATAATATGGTAACTAGGTCTGATAAAGGTCCAGTCCCAATCATTGTTGATAGATGTAAATATAATCATGAAAGAAAGAAAGAAAGAAAGAAAGAAAAATCCTTGGGATGGATTGAAAAATAAAATTAAAAATACAGTTGACAAAAATTTCAATTTGCAATATTTTAATGTGAATGAAAAGTATAGATACAATGTAACGAATTTAGATTTAGCTTGCTGTTATGGATTGTAGTTTCATGTATTTTGGATTGTTATGGATTGTACAGGGTGCGGCAGCATAACTTCCTTTTTTGAAATGCCCGCCCTTAAAGTGCTAACTGTTATAGCGCGGCGCTAGTAGTCTCATTCGAGAGAGGTGATTTTAAAGTTTTGCTCATCCCTTGGTTAGTCGCTATCATGCGTTGGAACAGTGCGGAGCGTGCATTTACCGTTGAAGCGTACTTTTCGAACGGAAAGTCGGTGATTGCTACCCAGCGTGCCTTTAGACGTCACTTCAACGTCGCTCCGTTAGGCCGTGTCCCGGACCGAAAATCAATTCTTTACTGGGTTAAATCCTTTCGGAATACCGGAAATGTGACGCAAAGAAGAAATGAAGTCCCACGGCCCGTCAGATCACGTGAGAACATCGAGGCAGTAAGAGCTTCAATGTTGCGATCTCCGCGGCGTTCTTCGCGGAAGCATGCGTCTGCCCTTGGGATATCTGATCGTTCTTTACGGCGAATTCTTCACAATGACCTTCATTTCCATCCCTACAAGTTAGCAACTGCGCAGGAACTCTCCGAACGCGACTTCGATTCTCGAAGAAATGCATGTGAAGCGCTTCTCGAAAACGTCCCTGAAGACGCGCTTGTGTTTTACAGTGATGAAGCTCATTTCCACTTGAATGGATACGTTAACAAACAAAACATGCGCTATTGGGCTGCCAACAATCCTCGAGAACTCCATCAGAGGCCTCTGCATTCGCCAAAAGTGACTGTTTGGTGTGCCATTTCATCAGTTGGGATTGTTGGTCCATGGTTTTTCGAAGAAAATCAGTTGACAGTAACAGTCAATTCCAATCGTTATGTGAGCATGCTCCAGGATTTTTTTTTTGCCACGACTTGATGAAATGGACTTAGGGGACATGTGGTTCCAACAAGACGGAGCAACAGCTCACACTTCAAGGGCATCAATGGCCGTTTTGAGGGACCACTTCCCAGAGCGACTCATCTCCCTCAGGGGTGATTTGCAGTGGCCAGCGCGCTCCCCCGATTTGAGCCTATGCGACTTTTTTTTGTGGGGTTTTTTGAAATCCCGCGTTTACACCAATCGCCCAAGGACCCTGGAAGACCTGAAGGCCAACATTCAGGAAGAAACGGCCAACATACTGTAATGATTTTCAACTTTTCAAGTTCGAACGCGGAACCGACCCCTCATCGGTTCTAGACGTTAAGTCTGAGTAGTGCCAACGGATGGTACCAACAGGTCAACCAATCCGTGCACCGTAACCCATTCACGCGGTGACTGCTTGTCGGCCAGCTAGTTCGGAGAGGATTTCGGTCGCGGGTCTCCGAATGGGCTACGCTCAATTACAATATTTCAGCCACCTGAACATGCCCGTTTTCCAAACGCGTCAACAACTTCTCATCCAGAACGGGAAACCTACGTTACGTTAATTCTGGATGTGATCTCTCCACAGATCTTAAATCAAAAACGCTACAAAATCCCATAGGCGCGTTACCGAATCACCGACGCGGTACCGAAAAATATGCTACTCGAAATCAAACCGACGAAAACTACTCTAATGAAATGACGAAGCAATCAAAGGTACCGCGTACCGCGCGCGACGCGAAACCGACCTCAGCGGATTTGTCGAGACCCTACCCTCGCGACGGCATACCTACCCTACACTCTCTCTTCCCACTGAAAAAGAACGAGCCACTGAAAAGGAAAGTCGTGGTTAACTTTTAACAATTCATGGCTTTATTCATTTTTTTAGTAAATTAATATGATTTAAAGTTACACCTTGTGAGTATTTCCTGGTATATATTAACATTAAAAGATTTGAGAGCAAATATCATAACTCAAATTATAGTGTAAAATAATGTAATATTGTAAAATTCTTTTAATCTAATAAGCAATCATTACAAATACTTTTTAAATAAATTAAATCTGTCTTCATGCTGTTATTCCACAATCTATCTGTTTAATTACAACCTCAATTTGTGATTGTTCTGAAGTAGCATAAATTTTATTTGATTTTTGATGGGGTGTTGTGTAAGGTTTCCTTCTTATTTTTCTAATTACTTAGGTCTAGTTTAAATATCAAAGTTTTCTTCAAGAATAAATTATAAAAAAATTCCATTCTATGTTTTTTTTTTTTTTTTTGAATTGTAGACTTGTAGAGAAGGAATAGTGTTTCTTATAAAATTTATGCAAATATCAATGAATTGTAATTTTTCTTTTTTTTTTAACCACGTCTTAGATATTATTTAATATATTTCCTACACTTTTTCTAAATATAAAACGCTCATGATTCATTAAAAAGATTCATCTTTTACTTAAACATTCTACTGAGGAAGGACCAATATATAGTAAAATAAATCATTTTCTTTCTGTCTTACTATATTAAAGCTTCTCTGTTTTCACTTATATCATGTTAATCTGCTTTGTTTCTGCTCACTATTTACTTTGCATTTGCTTATCCAGATCACAACATTTTTACTAATTTCACTTAACATAGAATTTTTCATGTGCCCATTGTAACTAGTATGTGTAGATAATTCCATTTATACCTCTCACGTCTGGCATAAAGTTTTAGAAAGATTTACAAATTACACTGTTTACTCTTAAATGCTATAATTTAATGTTCTCAATATACAAGACAACTTTTAAAAAAATCGGGTAACATTTAATTCTCAATAAACTCCTAGTTTGTATAAGTGTGTAGCCATTGATATTGGAATTGTAAAACACTCAACTCATTGAGTAAAAGGTTGAGGGAAAAGAAGTCTGTACTTCACCTAACACGGAAATAGTGTGTATGAAAATGCAAAGTTCCATTGATTTTCTTACATGTTAGTGAGTTTTCAAATCGAAAAGCTCTCTAAGAAGAGGTTCCACTTGAGATGGGCTTACATTCAAACAGACGCCAATCAACTTCATTCAATCTTTGCACTTCATTGATTTTCTGCCTTAATTTGATGAATGTTGATTTCGCCTCACATCCGGGGTAACACTTTCCAAATATCTTCGCAGAAGGTAATAGTAGGAGTTCTGCTCCCTTAACTGGTACTACAGCTACCACAGAATAGAAGTTAATATAACGGAATCTTTTCCGGTGATGAGATACAAAATATATTTACAAGATTCATCATTTTGATGATGTAGTACTGTTGAAATAGTTTGATGCAATGGTTTCAAAGGACATTACCGCCAAGCAAGAGTCCATGAAAAATTTAATAAAGATACACAATGTTGTGAAGGCTTTTCAAACAGTACTACAGCAACTATTCTCCTCCTTCATATAATTAAGTTATTATTTTTTGTAAATGTTGAATAGTAGATTGGTTTGTTGCTGACATGCTGAACACAGACTGAATTTTGCAATGCTAGCGTTATTTGCTCTTCCTTACGACTTGTTCAGTTTTTCATAAGTTGGTCGGTTATGTTTGTAGGTCAGATTATTTACAAAATGTTTTGGCACAGTTTATCAAAGCATGTTTTTTTCATGCCATCACCCTTGTTTTGATGTTATTTTGCAGGTACGATGCAGCAGCAACTTGATTTCTCATGTAGGGTTCCACATTCATGTAGGCTTGGCTGATTTTTTTAATGAATTCTTTCATTGCTTTTGCTTTTTTCGCTTTTTTTTGTTGTTGTTTATTTTGTTTGTCTAATTTCTCCCTCTACAGTGTTTTGAGTTTGTGTCTTGTCTTGGTTTCTTTCTTGTTTCACATTTGCTTCTGCTTTTCATTTTCCGTTTGCTTTTACCAATACGGGCGAGGATACTCACTTTGATTCCATGATGATGCATCGGACCAACTATTGAAATTCGATATACCTTCCTGAGTTGTAAATGTATTTTTACGATTCGATATTTTCACCGAATTATCACTGTTATCATAATTCAATAGTATTTCGGATGGATGCGATTGGCAGGATGGTGATTTTTTAGATATTGTATAGTTTAGATCATTATTATTATCCCAATATTCCTTTCCATCAGCTCGGAAACAAATGCAACCTTCCAGCTTTTTCGAGGATGGAGGTAGAGTAATTTTAAAGCTAAATGTATCATATATAACATATGCAGCGCTACTTCCATGATATGCGGCGCCGAACGATTGGACCGCCGGAAACTTGCTTTGGAAATGAAATCTTTAAGGAATGGTTTTATTCTCAAAGAATCAAATATATACTAGTGCTAGACAACCCAGCAACCCCATATGCCTCATTCCTTATAATTAATTTCGATACTTAGCTGGCAAATAGGATCCTCCACAGCCTTGAACTGACAACAGCTCTGCGGTTTGTAAGAAAGATTGAAGCGCTTCTTTTTGAACATTGACTTCGCCTTGGGCGTAGAATCTTTTCGAATTATAATTGGTGAAGCTGCTCTAGCCTTAGCCAAAGGTGATCGTTGCGCACGAGTCACTTTGGTCTGCGTGATAATGTTACTCTTCTTCGGTTTGTATTCTTGGGCGTTATCAACCTCTTCTTCAGAATCATTCGATTCGGTTAAGTCGCTCGCAGTCACCCCTTCTTTCGATGTCTTCTTTGTATTTGTTTTCCTCTTTTTCTTGGGAGATTTCGATTTACTTCGATCTAAAGATTCACGTTTGGCTGCTACGACGACGAGGGGCGATGAACTGCAATCAAAACCTGGTAAGGCATTTGTCGACGTAAGCCGAACGAAAAAAATTTACCTCTTAATAGTTTTACACCACCTAGGACCGCGCCAAGTCGCTACCGACACCACACCATGTACGTTCTGGGCGACGTAGAAGAAAACGTTTTGTCGAATTATCCGCTAGCTACGCGCACAGTTTTGCAATAATAATAACCGTACTTCTTCGACATGTGGCTGTCAAATCCAACCGCTGTCACATCGGACAAAGCAGATGTGTGTGGAATGGCACGCCACATGGCGGCAAGGTGCCTCTCCATTTGTCGCCAGTGGCATAGTTTTTCGATGGCCACGGTGGAGGGGCATTTCCAGATGGATATGTCTCGAAATGTGTCGGGGTTTGGATTAATTTTATATTTCGAATATTTATATCCACAGATCTAAATATTTGGACAGAAAAAAAAATATTTTCTGCGCAACGATATCCGCACGACAGATTAAGTCCGCTGGCACTTCGAGGACATACCCATCTGGCCGGTTGCAAGGGTTCGGGATCGGAATCACTTCGATTCCCGGGCGTAGGCGTCACATTACAATACCCATCGCTATGCTCGAAAAAGTGATGAGAAACGCCAGAATTCGGTTTGCTCAGTGTATAGACAATGGAGGACGCCACCTTTCAGATATGATATTTGAAACCGTGTGAGATAAAACTTTACATATCAAACAACAGTATAAAAAAAATAAAAAACAAGTACCGCTGAAAATTTGTTTTGTTGAATTTTGAAAAAAAGGAAGTTATGCTGCCGCACCCTGTAGTTTCATGTATTGAGAACCCTACTTCTCCATTAGAAGGGTTGTGAAGGATGTTTTAACTAAAGCTCTACCGAGCCCTAATCTAACCTTAAAGATAGTTGGCAATTTAAAGATAAAGTTGAAGACACTGTTATTCCCGATGAATTTGTAAAGATTTCATTAGATGCACCTCTTTATTTACAAATATAAGTACTGAATCAGTTTTGAAAAGTCACAAGTCACATTTAATTTAAACAAATAGATTTCCTAGATTTATTGGAATTTCTTTTAAATAATACTCACTTTAAGTTGAACAATAAATTTTATAAGCAAATATCAGGCTCGCCAATGGGTTCAAAAATTTTTCCTATATTAGCATAATATAGTAATGGAAGACTTGGAAATGAATGTTAAAAATAAACTAAAGATTCAAATAAGGAACTATTATAGATCTGTAGTAATCAAGCAAATAGTTAAATTTACTATTTTTTTTTTCTTCCTTTTTTCTCTATAAATTATTGGATAAATTCACATAGGATTCAAATTTTATTTATGTCAATTTATAGATTTTTTTCTCTTATTTTTTTTTCCGCACAACTAAAACTGCTCGATTATTCGGCGCCGGCAAAAGGTTAAAGGAAATTCAGTCATAATATGTCCCAGATCAACTAATCAAACGAAAAACCAGCTGCTTTGTACAAATTGTATGGGACATCAATTTCCCTCCAATTTGATCACAACGAACGCAGCCTTTTAAGATTAATCTGGGACGATTCGAGATTTTGACAGGGCGCACATGTGGTGGTATCCGCGTAGAATAGATTTGGCCGATCGGAAAGGAGAACCGTAACATTTTTTAAAAAGGGAATGCAAGGTGAAATTTTGGTAATGGCGCCCAACGTGGGGCTCCGAAATGCCCGGCTGTATTATCAGTCGTGAGCACGAGACAGTCCATCGTCTCTAGGTGTCCCCACAAGGTGTTAATATTATTGGCGGGTAGGTAACTCCCGAGGGTTTTCGCACTAATCCTGCCCCAGCAACTTCTTCTTCAATTAAATTTTTTTCGGTTAGTTTAAACTGTGGATGCAGTGGAAGAGATCTTAATGTTTCTTGTAATGCGTTCTTAATATTAAGGTGAGTATTAAAGAAGTTGATTGTGGGTTTTTTTTACTGGCCAATCGTTTAGTTTGCGTGTGGGTGCATTTTGTTTGTTTCAGTTATCATCTGAGTTTCTTGGAACAATTTCTTTATTTCAATCTTTGATTTAACCATTATGCGGAACTATGAGATTATATGCGTATGTATGATATTTTCTCTCTGCTTTATGATGCTCATTGTTCGGAATTTCTAATGCTTATGGATGTTGCCTTAAAAAGATTTTACAATTTAATGGCTACTGAATTCTACTTTTTATGCAATTTGTGTATGATGGATGTAGGAATCATCGTTGTGATCTTAATGAGTCGAAATTTCACGCGTTTACATTGATAATTTTTTGTAACGTACAGAATGGATGAATAATATAGAAAGAAGTGAATGCGGTAGATCATTGACATTAGGGGTTCGTTGGTATTATGTTATTATTCTTTACTCATGCTCAGAATGCATGAAAAACTATGTTTAGTCATATGTGATAGCTTTATATGCATGCACTAGATTGAATGAATTTTTATACCTACTTTGAATGAGGTGTTGTTATAGTGAGTCTGTATTATTTAGTTTAGCTCGTTTCAAGAGCATAATGTAATGTTAAGTAAAATTTTTATTTTCTGCTAATTTCATATCCTTCACATCATGATTTCTAGTATTGAAAGTATACACATAAGTATTAGACTTCATAATCTGTATGCTTATATTAAGCGTGAAGTCATTGCTGCTACACATATATAGTAAATTTTCAATACTTGATTATTAAGTGAAATACGTCTTTACTACATTTTGAATATGCTAGGTTGATCATCATAGGGACTTTCGGGTATGATTATTGACATGTTAAGGTCTTATATTCACATAAACAAAAAATCTTCTTGCTGAATAGTTTTTAACACAATTTTTCGCCTAGATGCTTGTTTGATATGCTCCAGGTTTGCAGAAGATCTAATTCGTACTCAGTATATCGGGAATGTTTTGGGTTAGCTCACTGCTACTATAGATCGCTAAGCCTCATGATTATTATGTAATATATTTCTGTATTCCTAATGATGTGCGGTAGCGCATGACTCTGTGATAGGCTATTTTTAAATCAATCTCATCGAATCAAGTAGCATATGTTATGGAGTGTTTTTGATAAGGATGTTCGCAAGTCTTTGTAGGATGTTAAGGGGTGATTATTATTTTGACGAAGTAATTGTTTCTTAAGGCAATTTTTTCTTGTGGAGATGAACACATGTACACTTGAGTTGAATAAATTCATGCGGGATTTTTTGTCCATCGTTAGATATTTATGAATGGTAGGGTTAAGTGTTTGACGTTTTGGGAGTTTCGGATATGCTAAGAATACTTAGATCATTATGTTTGGTTGTTTGGCCATGCGAATCGTATGGAAGAGCAACGGATACCCAAACAGGTAATCATTGGGAGAGCTGAAGGACCAGTGGGGAAACCGAGGAAACACTGGTCTGACTGGGTCGAAGAAGACAGTTCATCGCTGCTCGGGTTTCAAAATTGGAAGACGCGGTCAATGAGCCCAGACAGTTGGAAGTGCTTGCTGTAGAAAGCGAAGGCGCGAGAGGGGCTGAAGAGCTACGAAGAAGAGAACATGTTTGGTTGTTTGAGGTATTTATTTGCTTGAACAGTGGTAGAATGCTTGATAAAAATAATTTATTGAATAATACTATTTGTTGACTTATACAAAGAAATGTTGAACCAATTTTTAACCGCACAACGGATACAGGGCATTATATCTTTACGAATTCTGTAGCATATTGAATAATTTTCAAGTTCACGTAACATCGGTACATTCAGCTGCGCTATTTCTGCTGTAGGCTCGTACTGATATATAATCAGTTCTCTCACGTCTCCTCTAATGTATATTGCACAATTCGTGAAGCAAATCAATATCCGTGGCATGTGATTCAAGCTTATTTCCCCTTTACTCTAGTGTAAGCTGTGAATTTTTTCAATTCCGAAATCGTTTGGGTATTACTACAATTAGTAATTAGTTGCGAGCGAACACATAAAACATGCGCGGATATATTCCCGCTTCATAACTGCAATAGTAGTGAGCAAACAACACCTATGTACTCGCACTTCGCCAATGAAGATTAACCATGGAAACACATGCGCAAGTAAATAAGCGAGCAGTTAAACGAGAAAGTTCAACCCGCAACGATATTTACATCATGAACGAACGGGGTGCTTCGAAGTGAGGTAAGCGGAGAGGAAAACCGAAAGTTCCGGCAGAGCATATACACTAAATAGCACTGGCACTGTGAACAATTTTCCATTCTAACTGTAAACAGCCCACAACATAAAATATTAAATGTATTTGCGAGAGTAAAATGTATGTATACTCAGCAAAACATATGTACAGGGTGCGGCAGCATAACTTCCTTTTTTGAAATGCCCGCCCTTAAAGTGCTAACTGTTATAGCGCGGTGCTAGTAGTCTCATTCGAGAGAGGTGATTTTAAAGTTTTGCTCATCCCTTGGTTAGTCGCTATCATGCGTTGGAACAGTGCGGAGCGTGCATTTACCGTTGAAGCGTACTTTTCGAACGGAAAGTCGGTGATTGCAACCCAGCGTGCCTTTAGACGTCACTTCAACGTCGCTCCGTTAGGCCGTGTCCCGGACCGAAAATCAATTCTTTACTGGGTTAAATCCTTTCGGAATACCGGAAATGTGACGCGAAGAAGAAATGAAGTCCCACGGCCCGTCAGATCACGTGAGAACATCGAGGCAGTAAGAGCTTCAATGTTGCGATCTCCGCGGCGTTCTGCGCGGAAGCATGCGTCTGCCCTTGGGATATCTGATCGTTCTTTACGGCGAATTCTTCACAATGACCTTCATTTCCATCCCTTCAAGTTAGCAACTGCGCAGGAACCCTCCAAACGCGACTTCGATTCTCGAAGAAATGCATGTGAAGCGCTTCTCGAAAACGTCCCTGAAGACGCGATTGTGTTTTACAGTGATGAAGCTCATTTTCACTTGAATGGATACGTTAACAAACAAAACATGCGCTATTGGGCTGCCAACAATCCTCGAGAACTCCATCAGAGGCCTCTGCATTCGCCAAAAGTGACTGTTTGGTGTGCCATTTCATCAGTTGGGATTGTTGGTCCATGGTTTTTCGAAGAAAATCAGTTGACAGTAACAGTCAATTCCAATCGTTATGTGAGCATGCTCCAGGATTTTTTTTGCCACGACTTGATGAAATGGACTTAGGGGACATGTGGTTCCAACAAGACGGAGCAACAGCTCACACTTCAAGGGCATCAATGGCCGTTTTGAGGGACCACTTCCCAGAGCGACTCATCTCGCTCAGGGGTGATTTGCAGTGGCCAGCGCGCTCCCCCGATTTGAGCCTATGCGACTTTTTTTTGTGGGGTTTTTTGAAATCCCGCGTTCACACCAATCGCCCAAGGACCCTGGAAGACCTGAAGGCCAACATTCAGGAAGAAACGGCCAACATACCCATCGCTATGCTCGAAAAAGTGATGAGAAACGCCAGAATTCGGTTTGCTCAGTGTATAGAGAATGGAGGACGCCACCTTTCAGATATGATATTTAAAACCGTGTGAGATAAAACTTTACATGTCAAACAACAATATAAAAAAAAATAAAAAACAAGTACCGCTGAAAACCGCTGTAGTTGAAAATTGGCTGAGAACGCGGTAGAATAAGAAAGCATGACGCAATTTTGAAATTTCTAAGCGTGTACAGGAGATAAAAGATTATCCTGAATTATGATTGGTTCATTCCAACTTAACGAGCATCAAAATTACTCACGACAATTTTGACGATTCTTTTGACAGTTTGAGAAATGTCAGTTGTGAAGAAGTGACTTACGCGAGTGCGAATCGTAAATAAATTTACTAATTCAGTGTATACCGGGTTCAATCTTTACTATATAATTATCAAAATGAGTTCCGCGTAGTTGATTTAGTGAATACTAGTGAGAAATAAATGAATTGTGGGTCAAAAGCGATAGCGAGGATCGATTTCCTCTTCGCAAAGTTTCAACTCTATGTTGAAAAGTTTGTGTAATTTATTGTGTTTCAGGAATCAAATATGAGAGTAATCTTATTTTTTTTCGTGATGGCCTATTTGTATTGAATAGTTAGGTCATTATGGAAACGGATGCAATTAACTCTTAATAACAGCAAACATCTAGTTTAATTGAAGTGAATATTTGACCTTGGCAGATTAACTTTTCGCAAAGTTGTGGCGCGAAAAGTCTTATTTAATTATTGTGTTTCAGGAATTTAGAGTGACTGTAATTATATCCGGCATGTCCTATTAGCATTAAATAGTTAGGACATTTTGGAAATGTGTGCAATCACCTGTAGTGATTGAAGTGAAGACTTTGGAGAACAAAAAGAGTTATGTGGTGAAAGTGATAGTGAAGACCTTTCCGCAAAGTTACAAACACGGGGTGAAAAGTTATGTTTAAATAATAATTGTTTTCAGGATTGCCGCGATTGAGAGTAATTGTATTTATCTCCGTGATGGCCTATTTGTATTGAGTAGTTAGGGCATTATGGAAATGGGTGCAATTAACTCTTAATAGCAACTATCTAGCATTAATTCATATACTGAATTTGATATGGATCTAGTGAATATTTGACCTTTACCGATTAGTCATATCAAAGTGTTGATGGATTCGCAGGATAAGTCTTTCATGTACCTTCCAGTGAAATTTGATTGTATGTGCGTTACGTTCGGAGAAAACAAGGATGCCTGGTTTGTATATGTTGAGAATAAAATATCCTTTAAAAACATGTCTATTAAAAATGATCAATTTGCAGGTATTCCATATATTGCCGAACATTAAGTATTGGAATTGAATATGCTGTTTAAAATGAATAATCGATTGGAGCAACCACTCACTGCAGATTGAATCGCATCATCTCATCGGAAAAATGGACAAGCGCGTGCACTTTTTTAAATCTCATCTAGAAGGTATTCGGTCATCACACTGAGGAAGAAATTTACCACTGGGTTTAACTGAAGAAGGAGCTGGCCAATTCACTGGAGGAAAACAAGCTTTTTACTATTTGCAAACACCGCTATGTTTATCCTAGCCATATTGAAGTATTTTTAATAAAATTTCGAAATTATTTTTTCATAGTTAAAAATGTAATTGATCGTTAAAATATTTTATGTTTAAGAATTGCAAAAAACGATAAGTTTGAAATTAACAGATATCAATTTACATATAAATTATTTAAATTCACATTTAATTTCGGAGTCAGATATTATAATAGAATTAGTTCACAGACAATTTTTTAAGAAATTTGAAGAACTATATTTTTTTAAACATAATCAAATCAAAAACAGATTTAAAGAGCATTTTGAGGATAAAACTTTACTTATTTTTAATAGACAAAGTAGATTTAATAGTCATAATCAAACTGATAATTTGATAATAGCTTTAAATAACAATAATTCTAACAGTATTTCTATAATGAAGGTTGAATAAAAAATTAAACATGTTTAAAGATACCATCAGAAGTTAAGAAAATTATCAATTTAATCAATCAATCAATAAAATGATTTCAAATATTCATAGATTTATTAAAAGTCATCCTAATATTATGGTAACTAGGTCTGATAAAGGTACAGTCCCAATCATTGTTGATATATGTAAATATAATCATGAAAGAAAGAAAGAAAGAAAGAAAAATCCTTGGGATGGATTGAAAAATAAAATTAAAAATACAGTTGACAAAAATTTCAATTTGCAATATTTTAATGTGAATGAAAAGTATAGATACAATGTAACGAATTTAGATTTAGCTTGCTGTTATGGATTGTAGTTTCATGTATTTTGGATTGTTATGGATTGTACAGGGTGCGGCAGCATAACTTCCTTTTTTGAAATGCCCGCCCTTAAAGTGCTAACTGTTATAGCGCGGCGCTAGTAGTCTCATTCGAGAGAGGTGATTTTAAAGTTTTGCTCATCCCTTGGTTAGTCGCTATCATGCGTTAGAACAGTGCGGAGCGTGCATTTACCGTTGAAGCGTACTTTTCGAACGGAAAGTCGGTGATTGCAACCCAGCGTGCCTTTAGACGTCACTTCAACGTCGCTCCGTTAGGCCGTGTCCCGGACCGAAAATCAATTCTTTACTGGGTTAAATCCTTTCGGAATACCGGAAATGTGACGCAAAGAAGAAATGAAGTCCCACGGCCCGTCAGATCACGTGAGAACATCGAGGCAGTAAGAGCTTCAATGTTGCGATCTCCGCGGCGTTCTTCGCGGAAGCATGCGTCTGCCCTTGGGATATCTGATCGTTCTTTACGGCGAATTCTTCACAATGACCTTCATTTCCATCCCTACAAGTTAGCAACTGCGCAGGAACTCTCCGAACGCGACTTCGATTCTCGAAGAAATGCATGTGAAGCGCTTCTCGAAAACGTCCCTGAAGACGCGATTGTGTTTTACAGTGATGAAGCTCATTTTCACTTGAATGGATACGTTAACAAACAAAACATGCGCTATTGGGCTGCCAACAATCCTCGAGAACTCCATCAGAGGCCTCTGCATCCGCCAAAAGTGACTGTTTGGTGTGCCATTTCATCAGTTGGGATTGTTGGTCCATGGTTTTTCGAAGAAAATCAGTTGACAGTAACAGTCAATTCCAATCGTTATGTGAGCATGCTCCAGGATTTTTTTTTGCCACGACTTGATGAAATGGACTTAGGGGACATGTGGTTCCAACAAGACGGAGCAACAGCTCACACTTCAAGGGCATCAATGGCCGTTTTGAGGGACCACTTCCCAGAGCGACTCATCTCCCTCAGGGGTGATTTGCAGTGGCCAGCGCGCTCCCCCGATTTGAGCCCATGCGACTTTTTTTGTGGGGTTTTTTGAAATCCCGCGTTTACACCAATCGCCCAAGGATCCTGGAAGACCTGAAGGCCAACATTCAGGAAGAAACGGCCAACATACCCATCGCTATGCTCGAAAAAGTGATGAGAAACGCCAGAATTCGGTTTGCTCAGTGTATAGACAATGGAGGACGCCACCTTTCAGATATGATATTTAAAACCGTGTGAGATGAAACTTTACATGTCAAACAACAGTATAAAAAAAAAAAAATAAAAAACAAGTACCGCTGAAAACCGCTGTAGTTGAAAATTGGCTGAGAACGCGGTAGAATAAGAAAGCATGACGCAATTTTGAAATTTCTAAGCGTGTACAGGAGATAAAAGATTATCCTGAATTATGATTGGTTCATTCCAACTTAACGAGCATCAAAATTACTCACGACAATTTTGACGATTCTTTTGACAGTTTGAGAAATGTCAGTTGTGAAGAAGTGACTTACGCGAGTGCGAATCGTAAATAAATTTACTAATTCAGTGTATACCGGGTTTAATCTTTACTATATAATTATCAAAATGAGTTCCGCGTAGTTGATTTAGTGAATACTAGTGAGAAATAAATGAATTGTGGGTCAAAAGCGATAGCGAGGATCGATTTCCTCTTCGCAAAGTTTCAACTCTATGTTGAAAAGTTTGTGTAATTTATTGTGTTTCAGGAATCAAATATGAGAGTAATCTTATTTTTTTTCGTGATGGCCTATTTGTATTGAATAGTTAGGTCATTATGGAAACGGATGCAATTAACTCTTAATAACAGCAAACATCTAGTTTAATTGAAGTGAATGTTTGACCTTGGCAGATTAACTTTTCGCAAAGTTGTGGCGCGAAAAGTCTTACTTAATTATTATGTTTCAGGAATTTAGAGTGACTGTAATTATATCCGGCATGTCCTATTAGCATTAAATAGTTAGGACATTTTGGAAATGTGTGCGATCACCTGTAGTGATTGAAGTGAAGACTTTTGAGAACAAAAAGAGTTATGTGGTGAAAGTGATAGTGAAGACCTTTCCGCAAAGTTACAAACACGGGGTGAAAAGTTATGTTTAAATAATAATTGTTTTCAGGATTGCCGTGATTGAGAGTAATCGTATTTATCTCCGTGATGGCCTATTTGTATTGAATAGTTAGGGCATTATGGAAATGGGTGCAATTAACTCTTAATAGCAACTATCTAGCATTAATTCATATACTTAATTTGATATGGATCTAGTGAATATTTGACCTTTACCGATTAGTCATATGAAAGTGTTGATGGATTCGCAGGATATGTCTTTCATGTACCTTCCAGTGAAATTTGATTGTATGTGCGTTACGTTCAGAGAAAACAAGGATGCCTGGTTTGTATATGTTGAGAATAAAATATCCTTTAAAAACATGTCTATTAAAAATGATCAATTTGCAGGTATTCCATATATTGCCGAACATTAAGTATTGGAATTGAATATGCTGTTTAAAATGAATAATCGATTGGAGCAACCACTCACTGCAGATTGAATCGCATCATCTCATCGGAAAAATGGACAAGCGCGTGCACTTTTTTAAATCTCATCTAGAAGGTATTCGGTCATCACACTGAGGAAGAAATTTACCACTGGGTTTAACTGAAGAAGGAGCTGGCCAATTCACTGGAGGAAAACAAGCTTTTTACTATTTGCAAACACCGCTATGTTTATCCTAGCCATATTGAAGTATTTTTAATAAAATTTCGAAATTATTTTTTCATAGTAAAAAATGTAATTGATCGTTAAAATATTTTATGTTTAAGAATTGCAAAAAACGATAAGTTTGAAATTAAGAGATATCAATTTACATATAAATTATTTAAATTCACATTTAATTTCGGAGTCAGATATTATAATAGAATTAGTTCACAGACAATTTTTTAAGAAATTTGAAGAACTATATTTTTTTAAACATAATCAAATCAAAAACAGATTTAAAGAGCATTTTGAGGATAAAACTTTACTTATTTTTAATAGACAAAGTAGATTTAATAGTCATAATCAACCTGATAATTTGATAATAGCTTTAAATAACAATAATTCTAACAGTATTTCTATAATGAAGGTTGAATAAAAAATTAAACATGTTTAAAGATACCATCAGAAGTTAAGAAAATTATCAATTTAATCAATCAATCAATAAAATGATTTCAAATATTCATAGATTTATTAAAAGTCATCCTAATATTATGGTAACTAGGTCTGATAAAGGTCCAGTCCCAATCATTGTTGATATATGTAAATATAATCATGATATAGAAAGAAAGAAAGAAAAATCCTTGGGATGGATTGAAAAATAAAATTAAAAATACAGTTGACAAAAATTTCAATTTGCATTATTTTAATGTGAATGAAAAGTATAAATACAATGTAACGAATTTAGATTTAGCTTGCTGTTATGGATTGTGGTTTCATGTGTTTTGGATTGTTATGGATTGTAGTTTCATGTATTGAGACCTCTACTTCTCCATTAGAAGGGTTGTGAAGGATGTTTTAACTAAAGCTCTACCGAGCCCTAATCTAACCTTAAAGATAGTTGGCAATTTAAAGATAAAGTTGAAGACACTGTTATTCCGGATGAATTTGTAAAGATTTCATTAGATGCACCTCTTTATTTACAAATATAAGTACTGAATCAGTTTTGAAAAGTCTAAGACAATGATGGTATTTAATAAAAAAAACACATTTAATTTAAACAAATAGATTTCCTAGATTTATTGGAATTTCTTTTAAATAATACTCACTTTAAGTTGAACAATAAATTTTATAAGCAAATATCAGGCTCGCCAATGGGTTCAAAAATTTTTCCTATATTAGCATAATATAGTAATGGAAGACTTGGAAATGAATGTTAAAAATAAACTAAAGATTCAAATAAGGAACTATTATAGATCTGTAGTAATCAAGCAAATAGTTAAATTTACTATTTTTTTTTTCTTCCTTTTTTCTCTATAAATTATTGGATAAATTCACATAGGATTCAAATTTTATTTATGTCAATTTATAGATTTTTTTCTCTTATTTTTTTTTCCGCACAACTAAAACTGCTCGATTATTCGGCGCCGGCAAAAGGTTAAAGGAAATTCAGTCATAATATGTCCCAGATCAACTAATCAAACGAAAAACCAGCTGCTTTGTACAAATTGTATGGGACATCAATTTCCCTCCAATTTGATCACAACGAACGCAGCCTTTTAAGATTAATCTGGGACGATTCGAGATTTTGACAGGGCGCACATGTGGTGGTATCCGCGTAGAATGGATTTGGCCGGTCGGAAAGGAGAACCGTAACATTTTTTAAAAAGGGAATGCAAGGTGAAATTTTGGTAATGGCGCCCAACGTGGGGCTCCGAAATGCCTGGCTGTATTATCAGTCGTGAGCACGAGACAGTCCATCGTCTCTAGGTGTCCCCACAAGGTGTTAATATTATTGGCGGGTATGTAACTCCCGAGGGTTTTCGCACTAATCGTGCCCCAGCAACTAATAACTTCCGGACGTGTGTTGTCTTTGGACATCAATATCGTTTGGTCCTGCTTTTGAATTATACTTTGGTGGTTTACCACCATTGAGTTGATGACATTTTTACTATTGTTCATAAAATACAAATTTATGATACCCCACGCGGTCTATCTAGTAAAAATAAAAGAATAAATGGAAGAACCGCAAACTCCTTCAATGGTGCCACGTTCCCACCAACAACAGATTTTCATTTTTCTCCCATTTCCATTGATTCTATAAGAATTGAAAATGCAAACAGTGAAAGTATTCTATTAAGCTGTTAATAAAAAATATTAACTTAATTCTTTTCGATCTTTACTTTTCAAACTCATTTTGGCGCTTGACATTTCGATCAAGTTAACGACTGGACGAAACTTCCTAACAGTTGCCAACTCCCCCAACTCACCCTTTTTGTCCACCCACGACCTCCTGAAATCGAAATGATAGTCTGAAAAGAATAAGGAAAAGAACAAGGGAAGAACCCTCCGCTTGAGCGCCGCGCACAATACAAGTTCTTTTCCGTTAACGATTGATAACTATATTTTTGTTGATAATTAAAGCACTATATTTACATTAGAGGAATCTAATACATAAATGTAAGAGCCAAAAAAGATAAAAAGAAAAAGGTACCTTTTTTTCCTATTAAATGTTAAACTAACCCTATCCTGGGGCCCCCAGCAAACAATCGTCCGTGGATACTGGCGCCAACCTCGGGAGCCGGATTCTCGTTCAGATGAGTTTTATTTTTTCCCACTCGAAATCGTTGTTCCGTGCGACAGGTGTTGCACCGCGGTATAATGAGCGTCGTGATAACTTCCAAACTTTGATTTTTATTTCCTTTGATCCTTCCTCGCTCGTTCCAAAACCACCACCGTTATCCCTCAGCCCTTTAAATTGGCTCGCCTTAACGGACGCCCGCTGCGTTGGAGGTGGTTGGCCTCCCATTCGTACGACGAACTTCTATTCTGCTTTTGGCGCGGTTCGTAGCGCGGCTACCAACCATCTTCGCTACCTCAGCTCCGCACCCATGGTTGCTGTATGCGAGTTGGTCTGCATTACCCATTATTTTGGGATCAGCTGGGCAGTCCCAATATATGGATCACTAGAACATCGCAGAATGACATCGCCGAATGACATTTTGTAGTTGTCAGCGGAAATTGAATACAACGCGATTTCCGATCAGATAGCTTACGCCCTTTAAATTGTGTTTCCGTCCTGGAAATGTCGCAAGAGTTGCACGTCCTGCATACAGTCGCTGATCCTGAGCTAGTGTCCCCGAAAGAAATGTTTGTCCGCCGCGTTATCGCTAATATGTTGCGGGTGTGTGGTTTGCTCGTCTCAACAAGCTGCGTGTCAGGATTTTGGTGAAAAGGCTTGGCAATTTCCGAATGTCGGTCGACTTGAGCGCAGTACAGGTGATATGTGTACCTGGTCGTGATGCCTGCATTACATCGTGAGTATTGTCCAACTTGGGAGTCGCCTCGTTTTGGCGTCGCACCAGAGACACAGTCAGGAAAGTGTAAGTTGGAGCCGACAATTCCCCTGAGGTAAGTTTTTGCATTCGTACACGACAATCAATGTATTTTGCGATAGCCTCGCATGTTTATGTTTCCGTTTGCGCGATGCATCCCGTCACGGTTTTGATGTTTTTTTTTATTTTTTTACTGCCCTGATGCTGGTGGTGTTGATCCATCTGGTGCGGTGACCAGGAGTGGGCCCCTTAAACGCCTTCCGAGTCGGTGATAGCCTTTGTGGAGCGCTTGCGTTAGATGCGTTGCCATAGGCTATCCTTGTTGGGAAGAGTGATGGTCGACCGGCCCCCTTCTGATGTCGTTCGTCATCCGTTGCTGCCGTTTGCTTCCTATCTAAGTTAAACGCCCTACTCCAGCTCGACTGATAAATAACATTGCTTGTCATACAACAATAACATTTTTCTTTTGTATTATACAACAATAACATTTTTCTTTTGTATGAAAGTAGTATTTGTGTTAAAGTTAAGACCAAAAATACAATGGGTCAACTGCTACCTTGATGCTCAAACGGGGTAAGGGTGTGTTAATGACATGCATCCCGATCTCCTTAGTGGTCGTGGTGTGGACTCCGGGTGGAAGCTGGTCATCCGTAACACATGCCACCATTCATCTGAATTTTGATTGTGAGTGAATGCATTTAGGACCACTGTTTCACTGAATTTTAAAAACTTCATAACACTGACAAGCCGTATTCAAGAGAAAAAATTTGAAGACGAAAAATTAGAGACCTTCCTCCTTCTTCACTACGCGTGACACAGAAAACCAATCCCAGGCGTTTGAAAGCACTTAGGTTCATCCAGAAGCTGGGAAATTTGGTGCCGAACGAGCTGAAAGCAAGAGGTGTCGAAATGCGATTTTGCGTGTCTGAAATAAAACGCGAACGCTACAAAAGAAAGTCGATTTGCATTGAATTATTACTGGCGATGAAAAATTGATACATGATGAGAACCCGAAACGCAAACAAACATATGTGAAGCCCGGCAAACCAGGAACATCGATGTCAAAGCCGAATACACACGGCTCTAATGATCAGTATTTGTTGGGATCAGAAGAAACCGATCCACTACGAGTTGTAGAAATCAGGTCAATCTATTAGGAGACAGCTGTACTGACATTGATTACTTCGTTTGAAGCAAGCATTGACAGAAAAACGGCCGGAATATGAGACCAGGTACGGTCCAGTAATTTTCCATCATGACAATGCTCGACCACACGTACCTGGAGAATAGGGGCTGGGAAGTTTTAACCTCACCCGCCATATTCTTCAGACTTGGTGTCATCCGACTACCATGTACGAGTATTTCGTTCGATACGAAACGCCTTCACTAGAATACGCTTTACTTTTGAATAAAGTATGAAAAATTGGCTTGATTCGTCCTTGGCGTCAAAAGACGAAGCCTTTTTCCGACGCGAAATTCTTTCGCTACCAGAAAGGTGGGAAAAAGTGATGGTAAGCGATAGGCTATATTTTGAATAACATGTAAATTTGTTAGTTAATTAAAATAAAGCATCATTTTCATCCAAAAAAGTTCGGTTTTCAATGTGTACATCCAATACATTCAATTTTATTAAATTTACAAATGAATAAAAATAAATCAATTATTTTGTATTAGGGAATGATCGCAACATTTTTGCCTGGCTGGCAGTGCACATCACATTATTAAGACACTGAAGATGGCTCAAAGGAGTCCGAGCGCGTCTGCTTACTTAAAGAAGCAAAGCCCAAAGCCATGTCAAGAAAAAAAAAGAATAAAAATAATGTCGAAATAATTAGTTTTCATATTAACGACTATTTGTATTTTTGAAATTATTCTAAGTTCGCAATTTAGTTTGTAAACACCTTGATTGCCACGGCAGTTTTCAGAAATCTGGCCTAAAATGACTATTTGGTTTAATCACTTTATATTATTAAAAACCCTAATTCTAGTGCATAGTTGTCATCAAAACGCATTAAAAAAATGTGTTTAAAAAACAAAAACAAAGGTCTTAAAAATTATCTCGTAGCTGGCTTCTGTAACAGAAATCTCTTCGCGGAAGCCAACTACGAGTGAATTCGCTCACAGACCACGCAAACACACGCTTCGATCTATCGCTTCACTAAAGCTCAATCATAGATACGCGTCCATATTCGTCAGTGGTATCTCAGAAATTGTCGAGTGCATCACGTTTACGTCTTTCTTGAGTGTTTTGCTTTATAACATAATTATTGTTATAATTAAAGAAAAGACCACTGACTTGAAACAAAATTGAGTCCTAGAATGCTAGTGTGAAATTGGATACGACAAATTTTACAGTACAAACGCTGGTGTACTTATTTCCTTCGAATGAATTTCTTGCATTAATAGTAGATCAAACTAATTTATACGCTACCCAAAAAATTGAAAAATGCGAATCAATAAAAAAAATCTAATAGTTTAGGAAAGTCTTTATTGGACTTTTATTGCAAATGGGACCTTGTACTTTTCTATCGACTGAACATTACTGGAGCCAAAACAAGATTTATATTGTAAACTTTTGGCGCTCATATATGAGTCGAAATCTGTTTCAGTTGCTACCTTGTTATTTTCATTTGGTTGACAACTCAATACCATCTGCCGACAGGATATAAGAGTCTTGTGGAAGCCGTGATAGAGGAAGGTGTGATCGAGTCTGGTGGCAAAATAATCCGAGTGTTTCAAATCGAAGTGTTAGTAAGTTAGTGTAGGTGTATAAAGTAAAGTGAAGATATTGCAATGGACGGGAATGAACTTGCATCAATGCGGAGTTGATAAGTGAAAATCAAAAACTCAAAGACTATATTAAGGAAAACGAAGTTAATAGTGAAGTGATAATTAAAGAAAATAAGAGGCTCGTGGACGAAAACGAGCAGTTTAGTGAAGCGATAAATAAAATCAGTGAGAATAAAATAATAACAGACAATGAGTGTGGATTGAGAAGTGAAAAAAGAAGTGAAGAAGTAAAAACAGGAAATTTAATAGCGAGAATGGAGGAAAAGGAAGTGGAAATAAAGAAACTTAGAATTGACATTGATAGGTTAATAAGTAATAGTGCACTGATAGAAGAGAATAGTGAACTAAGAAAAAAAAAGACGGAAGAGGTTAAAGTGAAATAGAAGAAGATGAAGAAAAACAAGATAAAGAAAATAAATAAAAATGAAAGTGAACATATAATTATAGATGTGTGTAATATGAACAGTGAAAGTGAAAATCTAGAAGTGAACATAGATAGCGACTGCAATGATATAGACATACTAAAAGAAAGAATGATAAAAATGGATAAATTTTTTCAAATGAATAAAAATGAGATCAAAAAAACCGTGAAAAGAAATAAAAGTGACACGGACAGTGATGTAAATGTGTGATGTAGACAATAATACAAATAATGAATGTACACTGAGAAAAATTCACGCAGCGTATTTTCCTATTTTGTATAGCGCGCTAATTGTGGCATATATTCCTGTTTAAATAATCACAATACCCATATATAAAGGGCTCTGTGCAAAAGTACTTAACATATGCTGCTAAACCTACATAGTAATAGCCGATTAAATATACATAGGGGAATTTGCTATAGTTTTAGCAAAAGCTCCAATTTAAATAGGGAAATAAAGTACAAATTACGAGGGCTATATTTTTTGGTTTAATTTTCTAGATTTCAAACAAAATAAACAGTAAACATATTGCGCTTGAGACTATATTCATAGCATTCTATAAACAAGTTATGCAGCGTTTTTCTCTCATTTGGTTTGTTTATTCTAGCATAATATAAACAAGCACGTCGAAGCTCAAGGCTATCTAAACCGTCGCATTGATGAAATCAGTGGGACATGTTTACACGGTTCAGCTTGCTGCCGTGCTCAAACAGGAAGGACAAGGGGGGCTTAGAGAGAACGAGAAACAGACTCAGCACACCCTGGAAAAGGGCCCATCCGACCGGTTAGTTTAATGTGGTCAGTTGAATACGAGTATACTGCGAATGTGCATCGTTTAATGTGGTCAGTTGAATACGAGCGAATGTGCGAATGTGCATCGCGACGCGAGTGCTTTTCTTGTAAGTGGTATTGTCTCTTCTTGTGTTTTGTAAGTGGTATTGTATGTTCTTATATTGCAAATATACTCCCTGCAAAAACATAAATTTGAAAGAGGGGCCAAGTTCGGTAGAAAGGACCCGCAGAAAATTCAGTGTTACCGAAAAAACTTGAGATCTAACGAGTCGAAGTTCCAAAGCAGCTCCTCAAACATAGTACAAGGAATTAAAAATTATTTCTCACACCCGTATTGGATTTCTAACTAAAACCCGT
>OZ017740.1:279100166-279117666 GCA_963969285.1 Odontomyia ornata
CGCTTGTATCAGAGCTTGTGGAGCTAGAAAGTGAGGGAATTATGATATCAAACGATAAAGTGTATTTTGTTCTTGGCCTATGCATTGGTGATAATAAAGGATTAAATGGAATGTTGGGCTTTACGGAAAGCTTTTCGGCTAATTTTTTTTGTCGCTTTTGTAAAATGCATAAACGAAATACCAAATCTTCCAGTGAAATCCCAATAAATTTGCTTCGAACCAGACATTCATATGAGCTTGATTGTCAGGAGGCCGACGTTTCAAAGTCGGGCATCTCATCTATATGTCCATTTAATCAGCTTTCAAATTTTTATGCAGTGGAAAATTTTTCCGTGGATATCATGCATGACTTACTTGAAGGAGTTCTTAATTATGAAATGGCGCTTATAATAAAACATTTCATTTATAATGAGAAATTTTTTGACCTTGCAAACCTAAACAATCGTATCAGTGTTTTTGATTTTGGTAATACTTTTGGCAAAAATAAACCTCCAGAAATTTCAGAAGACCACTTAAAAAAAATAAGCTTCGATATTCGGCATCAGAGGTGCTGGTTTTAACAAAATATTTAGGCTTATTAATTGGTGACTGGATTCCAGAAGAAAATGAAATATGGGAAATTTTTTTAACACTTCAGGACATACTGAATATCTTATTAAAAGATGAAATTTCTAAAAATATGATTCAACGTTTAGACCATCTCATACGATTTCACCACGAGCTCTTTCAATGTAAATTTAAATTTAACCTTAAACCTAAACATCATTTGATGTGTCATTATGCAATGATTATGAATGAAGTTGGTCCTTTGAAGCATTTATGGTCGATGCGATTTGAAGCTAAACACAAACAGCTTAAAAAAATTGCAAATACAACCACTTCACGTAAAAATATTACTAATACTATTGTTAAAAGGTATTTACTTAGTGGGGCTCATAGAATTAAAAATAATAGCTTTTTCTGTACAGCTATGAAGACTGGAAAGCCAGTGCAAATTTTCAAAACAACCGCTAGAGTTCTAGTAAGAGAAATAAAAAATTCTATCCAAGCAGTAAATTTGTGAAGTGGATAAACACATACAATTTTCAAGTTGCTACAGGGGACGTAATGATGATAGGCAGTGAGGAAGACTATCCAACTTTTGGCATTATTGAATATATTGCGGTATCTGAAAATAACTCTCAAATTATTATAGCTGTTTTAAAAACAAATTATTACGACCGCCATAAATGCGCACACTCTGTAGTCAAAACAGATACTTTCATAAGTAAAGAATTATTTGGCAGATTCAGTCCATCATATTCATTGGTAAGAATAGGTTCGGATCTCTTCATTGTTTAAAGGAGAATTCTTTGATATTGAATGTGAATTGGAGCCAAGTATGTTATGTCACTATGTCAATGTGTATCGGATATCCGGTATTTTTGTAGGACTATTTTTACAGTTGTAGCTCAAAAAGTATACCTGGGAGTGACTCTTGATTTACTCAGATGTTAGAAAATCCCCGTATAGTCGGACGTACTAGTAACCATCGTCGATCTATTGAGATCATAATATCTATAAGCCATTTGATACATCAATTATGAAATAAGATTAATTCATAGATATGACCAACAGAGATTCTATCATTTGTCCACTCAATCATATTTCATATTAGTATAATATTTATATTATATTGCTACCTAGGCTAAGGCGTGACCTGAATATAAACAAAAAATGTGCAATTATTACATTCTTCTGTTAAAATTGCAGTAATAATATGAAAACTTTGTATGAAAGAATTTTGCTATGATGTAATTGTAAGCTGTGCTATAATAGATTTGTTGACAAAGAAAAATAATGTGTGACCTCTGTCCAAAATGTTATTTTTTTAATTGAAAATCAGTTACATTATCGTATTTCAATTGAAAACTTATAATTAAATTATAAAATGTATAATATTCTTATATTAATATAATATAATTTCTTTGATATGGGATATAGACACCCTAAAATTTGTGCCTAAAACCGTTCATTATATTTTTTCATTAAAAATTCATCAAAGACTTGAAATTGTTACCTAATAAATAAACCTTTACTGTGACTGAAATGTAAGCTGTAATAATTTTAGAAAGAAAAAATTGTAAGGCAAACATTTTCAATGAACTATGTTATTTTTTTGAATTGAAAATCAGTTATATAAAAATTTGAATAAAATCTATCGTGATTTACTGAATTTAATCTGATGTTTAAATTTCCTTCAATTTAAGATGCTTCAAAATTAGCAAAAGCAGTTAGTAAGGATAAAAATGAATTTTTATAATGACTTATATCTTACTCGTATATTTTCGCAGTGAGAAAGAAGTTTCATGTAACTTTTAACTAATTGAATTACTCGTAGTAGCCAAAACGCAGTTGACAAAGCAATTGAATTGTACGCATATTTAGTCAATATTGCAGCTGATTCACTTTTATATTGTTTATGATATATTTTTTCTTACTTCATTCATTGAAATGTTATTGAATAAATTCTTATATCGAGGATAGTAGAAAAAATATATTATGAACAATATAAAAGTGAAGCAGCTGCAATATTGACTAAATATGTATGTATATAATTTAATTATTCAAAAAGTAATAATTACTTTGTACTATATAATGAACCCAGTAGTCACTTTAAAAAAGTCTTATGTGGACAAAATTCTACTTATACTATAAAAAACAATGGCTAGAACTGTGCTTCATGGGATACTGCGCTAAAACTTAACGTATGTTAAGTTCAATTCATTGTTGCAAGTGCGATTATGTGTGGTTCAGATTCAAATGAATATAAAAAGTGGACACATCCTTTTTGGTCTTATTCACAATAAAATATAGTAATCATAAAATTGTACTTTGTGAAATTTTGCAACAATTTTAGGGAGAATTAATAATTTACATTGTTTGAAGTGCAATTATATATAGTCTCTGTTCATATGCAAATGAAAATAAGGCCTTTAATATACGTCATCGCTTCCCATAAAATATGTCAATGGATACTTTGTTATATGTGAAGTTGGGTGATAATTTTCGGCGGACCTCCAACATTGCATTACTTAAAGTGCTATGTCGTATAGTTCAGACTCATACTAACATAGTACAGGAAGCTATGACATAAGATCACATTCACAATAAAATTTAGCTGGTATTAATATGTTAAGTAAGCTACTGGACTATAAAACTACCACATAGTGCTAAGGACCATGCGCCTTTTATGACTTTGACACCCATACTACATGGCATAATATCCTACAATTCATTGGACTTTAAATTATGGTATCGTATGCTATAATTTGTTACAGTCACGAAATCGACTATACATATGGCATGGGAAGCATATAAATTATGGCTCCGTGCGCCAAAATTTTTCTCAGTGTAATAGTGATAATTATATTAATAAAACGAAAAGGAATAATGTGTATAAAGTGCACAGTAATGATAACCATATAAATGTGAAGCTTTTGGACAATGCACATAGTGTACAAAGTATAAATAATGTACAAAGCACTAACACACAAAATGTAAATAATGCAAATAACTTAAATGCAAACATGAATAATGGAAATAATGCAATTAATAAAGCAGAATATAATGAAGTTGAAATGCTAACACCTGAAGAGGCGCTAATCGAAGCAACGGAAAGAAGAATCAAAAAGAATTATGGAAACAACAGCATTTTTGCAAGCTACAAACGACCGGCAGCTACCGAAACTGGAAACGGAATCGACACGTGGAATGCAAAATACATCAAGGGACGCATTACAAAGGAAAAAGATGTGGCTGAGGCAAAAGGAGGCAGCAACGTACAGACTGGTATAGCAGCAAAAAGTGACAAGGTAAAAAATAACAGTACTAATAAAATTGCTCCAATTATAGTTTATGGAATTGAAATAAAAAACTTTATAAGTGAAGTAATTGAAATGGGCGTACATAGAAACAAGTTTTATATGAATCAAAGCTACAACAAAAATAGAAGTATAATTAACTCTACAGATTTAAAAACTCAAAAAATAATAATTGAACTTTTGAATAAATATCATTGTGATTACTTCACTTATACAAATAAACAGGATAAAATGATAAACCTTATATTGAAAAATTTGTGTGAAGGCTTCTCTGTAGGGGAAATTGAAAATGCATTTGAGGAATTGGGATTAAAGGATATCGTTAAAATAACGCCATATATGAATAAAAAGAAGACTGATTTAAACTTTTATGTGTTAAAACTTAAACCAAATGCCAACATCACTGACAACACTAAAACAAAATACCTATTAAATCAAAAAGTAATCATAGAGAAACTTATTAGACCAGACTTGATACAATGCCAAAGAATTGGGCATGTAGCAATTAACTGCCAAATGAGAGATAGGTGTGTAAAATGTATGGGGGAACATAATACAAAAGATTGTACTGTAACTATAGAAAATGAAGAAATACTGGCATGTGTATGTTAACAATCATGCACTAAAAACAAAAAAATTATTATATTTCCCACGTCCACATGGAATTCCCGCTAACATGATACTAATATCATGATACCAACAATTCATCGTTTCACACGATAAATTTCTAATGAAGAGATCTACGAATATGTCCGATATCTTTCCCATGTCCACCTGTGGGATCATGTTCCAGAGCTACCAAGAAGAAGTTGCAGCCACCTGTGGGATCATGTTCCAGAGCTACCAAGAAGAAGTTGCAGCTGTACGTGAGAACATTCATCTGTACGTGGGAACATCCAACACCCATCATCCATCCATCAACACTATAAATGTAATTAGATGATAATAGAATTTTTCAGTAATTAACTTGACATCTTGTCGAATACATATGACAAAATAAAGTTTATTAAAATAACCCGGTGGTTTTTAACTGGCGCCCGAGCAGGGACCCGTATACGAAGTATCCGCGAAAGTTGACAAAAGTATCCGTGCAGATTATCAAGGAATCAACGAACAGTGGTACGAACGCGTACGCGGTTTCCAAAAATTTACAAAACGTGAACCCCGGTTAGTGCTGGTGAAAAGAGGCCCCCGAGTATCTCCAGCGTGGGAAAAAAGGAGTCAGTTCTGCTGACAGCCGCTCCAGCCACAAACTATGCTAAGGAAATTTATTTTATTGTAAGTAATATTTGTAATTTCATTCAAAAAAATTTTTTTAAGTGATCATATTGAAAAATCGTGCATTGTGAAAAAATATTGTGGAAAATATATATAGTGTGCGTTTAATTGATAATAATAATTAAATATATCAGTAAAGGCCTTCCCTTTCTGTTGAACAGAGGTTTTCCTTGAAGTAAAGAATTCTTTTTGAAGTTTCTCACTCGTTCCGATAATTTTGAAAGCTCTCGGAAAGTGAATAGAAATTGTGAATCCGCAACTTGTCACTTTGTCTAGATCGATTGCAAGATTCAATATCCAGTTGATTTTGTGTTTCTTCGATTGCGTTCTCCGATTTCTCTGATTCCCGTGAAAATGTCCCGGAACGAAAATTTGATCCGACCAGCTCGGTTCCGCATTGATGAGGCTCCTCGTGATGCTGCGCCCGCTAACGTTCCGCTGCCCATCGCGGAGCCTGCCGATGGTCCAAACCCTCCCATTGTAAATTTGCAACCTCAGATTGAGGCCATGATTTCACGTATCCTTTCTACGGAGTGCCCCAGGATTGTCAATTCCATCTTGAACCCTAACGCAAGTTTTCTCCCTGAAACAGACCAGGGTATCAATGCCGATCAACTAGGGAATCTTGCCGATATGGACAGGATCCCCGACGTTGTAAAGAGCTTGCGAGAATTTTCAGGAGCTCCTGGAGAGTTCAGTTCCTGGAAAAAGAGTGTGGAACGTATCTTAAATTTGTACGAAGGGTCTAAGGGGACTCCACGATATTTTGGCATATTAAACGTTATCCGGAACAAGATCGTCGGGCAGGCCGACACCGCGCTCGAATCATACAATACACCGCTCAGCTGGGAGCGAATTGCTAAATGCCTAACCCTGCACTACGCAGACAAAAGGGATCTCGGTACCTTGGAGTATCAGATGACTTGTCTTGTTCAAGGCAACGATTCCATCCAAGGTTTCTATCAAGCTGTTTATCAACACTTGTCTCTCATATTGAATAAGATATCTTGTATGGAAATGGGAGTAGAGGCAATGAATATAATGGTGCGCTCATACCGAGATAAAGCTCTCGATACTTTCATTAGGGGTCTTAAGGGTGATCTGCCGAAATTACTCAGTATGCGGGAACCAGCCGATCTACCACAGGCATTACACCTTTGTTTAAAATTAGAAAATGTTAACTATCGCACTCAACATGCTAACAACAGTGGGCACTTAGTACGAAGCGCACAATCTGCTCCACCCCTCCCTCCGCGACACAATAAACCTCCTGTTCCCTTGCCTCGACGTATGTTCTACCCCGAATTGTTTCAACCACCTCATCCACCCAAACAGTATAATCCATTTAATAATGCACACGTAAACCGAACCCACCCAAATTTGTTGAACCATAATCCAACACAAAGAAACCATTTCAATAACGCTTACCAACAGAATACCTTTCAACCTTCACCAAGAGCCTACTTTAACAACCCTTTCCAGCACAACGCCTTCCAGCCCCCTGCGAAACCACAACCAAGGCCAGAACCGATGGATGTAGACCAATCCGCCCGAGAAACGAGTATCCCTTCAAAAGGCTAACCTCTCAACAAGTCTTCCAGCCCAACAAACAACAAAGGACATATCACACACAAAGCTACAATATTGAACCCGACGTCTTTAGGTATGAGGATACCCTCAACAACGCGGATATCCTAGAGTATCTATCTCTTGAGGATACGGTACCTTTTCCACCACAGTTCGACGAAGGAGTGGCAAGGGACGTTCTCGACGATCACGCCGAACCTTCTCACAGTTCATCCGAACCACCACAAGAAACAGAGAGCGAAGAGTTACAGGATATTCATTTTTTAGGTTGAATTGCTCTTCGCTTCCGTATTTCGAGTACCAAGCGGAGAGCGGTGCCATCCTGAAGTTTCTAATCGACACCGGTTCTAACAAGAACTACATTCATCCAAGTTGCGTGAGACACTACTATCCCAACAAAACACAATTTTTCGCAAATTCCGTTGGTGGGAACGTTAAAATTACTCATTTTTCCGTCGTAAGCCTTTTCGGCCCATCAGCACCAAGCTTAAAATTTTTTATCCTACCAAAATTGAAGTCCTTCCACGGAATCATCGGAAACGATAGCCTCAAGGAACTGCATGCAGTTATCCATACTGCCGAGAACTTCATAACTTTTTACGGTGATATACATATCCCTATAAAACAACGAATTTCTGAGTCCGTTAATAACATCAACATTCGCACGTCTCACCTTACAAAAAGTCAAGCCTCAAAATTGCTGGACGTTTTGAATTGTCATGCCGAGCTTTTTTCCGAACCAAACGCTGCACTTACCTACGTGACGACAGTCAAGGGCGAAATACGCACGCTTAACGATGAGGCTATATATTCAAAACCATATCCTTACCCAATGGCCCTAAAACATGTGGTCGAAAGTGAGGTTAAAAAGCTGCTTGCAGATGGAATTATTAGACCATCGAAGTCACCCTACAATGCTCCCGTACGGGTGGTTGGGAAGAAACCCGATTCTTCGGGAGAAAGGAGGTATAGGTTGGTCATCGACTATAGGAAGTTGAACTCAGTGACCATAGCCGATAAATATCCAATTCCCGAGATTAACGAGGTTCTCGCCAATTTAGGAAAGAACAACTTTTTCTCAGTTGTTGATCTGAAGAGTGGTTTCCATCAGATTCCATTAAGGGAATCTGATATAGAAAAAACTGCATTCTCGGTTAATAATGGGAAATACGAGTTCACTCGCCTTCCCTTCGGCCTGAAAAATGCCCCATCGATATTCCAAAGGGCTCTTGATGACATTTTAAGGGACCATATTGGAGTAAGATGCTACGTCTACATGGACGATATTATCATTTTCGGAAAATCTGAAAACGAGCATCTTGATAACACCAACACCATCTTCGAGACGCTGAGAGATGCCAATATGAAGGTCCAAATAGATAAGTGCGAATTTCTTAAAGACACAGTGGAGTTCTTGGGTTTCATTATTTCAAAGGACGGTATCAAAACTAACCCACAAAAGGTTGAAGCAATTGCCAACTTCCCTATCCCTAAAACGCTGAAGGAGCTTCGCTCATTTTTGGGTATGGCAGGATACTACCGCCGGTTTATTCGAGACTTCGCTAAACTAGCAAACCCTCTAACATCATTACTCAGAGGAGAAGAAGGTAGAATTTCCAAAACAATGTCCAGCAAAATAAACATCGAACTAACTAATGATGCCTTGGAGGCCTTCCAGAAAGTAAAAAGTTCCCTTCTCTCTCAGGACGTCACACTTTCATTTCCAGATTTTGAAAAGCCTTTCGAACTGACAACGGACGCGTCTCAATATGCGATTGGGGCAGTCCTGTCACAAGACAAAAGGCCCATATCCTTCTTGTCCCGCACATTAAGCAAAACGGAGGAAAATTACGCCACAAATGAAAAGGAAATGTTGGCAATATTCTGGGCAGTCACTTCCCTTCGCAATTTTCTCTATGGGTCAAGAAAAATAAAAATTTACACTGACCACCAACCCCTTTCCTACGCACTCAGTAATAAGAATGCAAACACGAAGATGAAACGCTGGAAATCAACCCTGGAAGAATATAATCACGAGATCATATACAAACCTGGCAAAGCTAATGTCGTGGCTGACGCACTTTCTAGACTTTCACCCCACGATTCAAACGTCCATTCGATGACAGCTACTGTTCACAGCCACGATAGTTCTCCCCAGAACCTCATTCCTTCAGTAGAAACACCCATCAATGCCTTTAGGAACCAAATAATCCTAAAATTAGGGGAAGAAACAAGCTACCAGCTCGAAAGACCATTTCCAAATTACCTTAAGCATACTTTTATTGAGCCCGACTACACAAGAAATAGCCTGATTGGAATTTTTAAAAGATTTTTAAATCCAGGACTTGTCAACGGCATCTTAACAACAGAAGATATAATGGGTAAAATTCAAGAGTTCTATCCCAACTACTTTAGTAATTACAAGCTCAGATTTACCCATAAAGAAGTCGAAAATGTGTCAACCGATGTAGATCAGGAAGAAATAATCCTGAAATATCATAAGCGTGCCCATAGAAACGCAAACGAAAATCACCTCCAAATCATTGAGAAATACTATTTCCCGAAAATGAAATCCAAAATCAAACGTCTCGTCAAGCAGTGCACCATTTGCGTCGAAAACAAGTACGACCGTCACCCTAATACTCCTGTTCTAAAGGCTACACCTATTCCCGAATTTCCTGGCCACATCTTACACATAGACATATATATGACTGGAAAAAATGTAGTTTTAACTGCAATAGACAAATTTTCAAAGTTTGCCCAAGCAAGAATACTTAAATCCAGGTCTATCGAGGATGTAAGAGGACCTTTGAGGGAACTTCTCCTCTTCTTCGGTGTTCCAAAATGCGTCGTCATGGATGGCGAAAAATCCTTGAACTCAACCTCGATCATATTCATGATGGAGGACCAACTTGGAATTCAACTTTACAAAACGCCTTCGTATAAAAGCGAAGTTAATGGGATCGTGGAAAAATTCCACTCTACACTTACTGAGATCATGCGATGCCTTCAAAGAGAAGGTGTTCATAGATCCTTCGAAGAACTACTGGAACGCTGCGTGTACGAATATAACTACACAATTCACTCTACTACGCGCAGCAAACCAATAGAAACATTTTATGGCCGAATCATATCAACCAACCCAGAGCAAATCGAGAAGTCTAGAAAAGACAATATCGATCAGCTCGTCCTCAAGCAAGGAAAAGATCTCAAATATAACAACCAAAACCGCCACCCAATTAAAGACTACGAAGTAGGCCAGACCATTTACGTTAAAATCCATAAAAGGAAAGGTACCAAACTGTCCGCTAGATATCGCAAAGAGATAGTTAAGGAAAATAAACCTACCTTTGTTATAACAGAATCTAAAAAAAACCATCCACAAAAGTCACATTAGAAATTAAAATTTTTACAGATTTTTGGCCATCGCTTCAAATGCAGATGTGCAGATTCTCGATTACACCAACTCTCAGATCATTGCCCTGAAACTAGGACACGCCAAACTTCAAACTGGTAATCTACATCTAATCCATATTTTTCAACCAGGTCGATTCCGAGATTTCACATTAGAAGCCACATCCCTGATTAGTAAACACATTCCGGAAAGCAACCCCTTTTTCCCATTCCTACAGCATGAACTTCAGGAAATCGGAGAACTAATCAATTATACGGCCATTCATCATAAAAAGAAAAAACGCTCACTTAACTTTATCGGTTCCGCATGGAAGTGGGTTGCGGGAAGTCCCGACCACGATGACTTGATACTACTTCAAGGAAAACTAAACGATGCACTCCAAAATAATAACAAGCAAGTCCTAATTAACGAGCAATATAACAAAAGGATAAATGAAATTACAAATATTACAAATTAAATTCTAAACGAAATTAGAAGAGACGATTCCTTTGTAGACACTTTGGCTTTAACTTTAAATCTTAAGATGAAAATTGTTAAAAGCGAATTAACTAACATTGTCCAGTCTATACAACTAGCTAAATCAAACATTGTAAATGTTAAAACATTGTCTAAATCCGAAATTGCCGCAATTGTAAAAAATGTAGATAAACAAAATATTCCATTTTCAAACATTATTGAAGCTCTAGAATTCGCTGAAACGAGAATTGCCTCTAATATAACGCATATATTGTATATTCTTAATATTCCAATAACAAGTGAAGCTATTTTCGAAAAGTTTCTAATTAAACCTGTAAAAAAAAAACAAAATGATTAACAAAATCGAATATAATTATGTATAATTAAAAACAAAAAGCTAATGAGAAAATAAATAGAAATGAGTTTAAAAATAATAGTGGTGAAACCCTTCGAGGATTCTTAGACAAAGTAGCTAGAGAGTGTTATGGGTATGACTTTGAAGAACACATGAGGAAAATTAGAGATTTCATGGAAAAATATGAACAATTAAAAACTTTACAGGAAAATCGAAAAACCTTTTTGCGATTTACATTGGATATGGATCTAAAGGAAATTGGACAAACAATATGAGTACCAATGTAAAGATTATATCGTTAAATGTGAGGTCAATAGTGGCATTAAGGAAGAGACATGAATTAGAAACCTTTATCAAATGGCATAAGCCCCATATTATGCTACTACAGGAAACGAACTTAAAAAAAAGACATAAAGTTTACTTTAAAAATTATGAACTTATAAGAGGAGAGGATGAAAAGTCAACAACAGCAATAATGGTAAGGAATAATATACAATATAGGAAGAAAACTATATCTGATATAAAAAAAGCTGACTTAACATTTGTTGAAGCTAAGTTAAAAAACGGATGGCTTGCTGTAGGATCGGTCTACATCAGAAAACATGAATTAATCAAAGAAGACTTGGATATAATTTGTAACTTTGCAACAAATTATGAAGCTGCAATAATTGGAGGTGACTTCAACTCCAGAAACTACGAATGGGGTGACTATTACGAAAATGAAAACGGTCGAAAATTAAAACTCTGGATGGATACGAATAGCGATATATATAAAATTAAAATGTTTCACTCTAGGCTTCCTAGCAGAGTTGGAACAAATACATACTCTTTCATAGACCTCTTTATGGTTACCGAAAACCTAATTACAGAAACATTAATGAATGATCCCTTATTAAAAGTTATCGAATTTGAATCGGATCATAGAGCCATTGAAATAAATATTAAAACTGGTCAATTCTATATCAAAGAACCAATATACATAACTGACTATAGTAAAGCAAATTGGAAAACATTTAAAAAAGAAATATCAAAGGAAATAGGAACAAACCTACCACCGGCAGACAGGAACTTAGACATACAAGAAATAGAAGAATATATTATTCAAACTAATAAAATAGTTGTGGATGCAATTAATAAAAATATCCCAAAATATAAAATAAATAGAGATAGTTGTATGAAACTTGATGACATAACTTTAAACATAATTGCGGAAAAGAAATCAATAAGAAGAAAATACTATAAAACAGGAAGAACAGATATAATACTCAAGGCTATGATGCAAGAATTAAACGAAATAATAGATGCCAGACTTAATTTCGTGTATAATATGAACTTTAAAGAAAAAATCAAAGGAATTAAAAAAGGACCCAACTTTTACAAGCAAATTAGATGGTTATCAGGATACAGAAAGAGACAAATACTGCCATTCTTGGAAAGTGCAAAAAATGAGGAAGATAATGCAGACATTTGTGCTGAAATGTTTGCAAAAATACACAATGACTCTGAAGCAGCGAGAAATAAATCACCACAAACTAATTTTGAGGAAGCAATTGAGGAAGAATACAATATTACTACAAATAACATTGTGACGGAAGAGGTATGTTTCAGTAATGAGCATAGATTGGACAATATTAATATAGAGAATAGAGAAGATGCGGTAAAATTCATAGATAAAGACGAAGTAAAGGAAATCATTGCAAGACTCAAGCCAAAGGCATCTTGCGGAGAAAATGAAATCAGTAATAAAGTAATTAAGAAATTACCTGATGAATATATCACATACGTAACCATTATCATAAACAATTGCCTAAACAAATGCTATTTCCCGGAAATATGGAAAAGAGCAATAGTAGTACCAATACCGAAAACGAATCACATGGCCACTAACCCAGCACTATACAGACCAATATCATTACTCCCATGCGATAGTAAAATATTTGAAAAAATAATTAAGGACCGTGTATTGAATTTCTGTGATGAGCATACCATTATAAAGGATTATCAGTTTGGTTTCGTCAGAAGATTATCGACCACACATGCACTCATTGAATTATCCGAAGACATTAATAATGGATTTAGAAAGAAATGCGCAACAGTTGCATGTTCCATAGATTTAAAAAAGGCATTTGATACCATCTGGATTCAAGGATTAGTACACAAATTAATAGAGCACAAGTTTCCTAAGGATTTATATACATTAATGGCTAACTACCTCAACAAGAGAACCTTTAGAGTCAAGTATAATAATCATATATCGAAGAATATGCAAATAAAAGCAGGAGTGCCACAAGGATCCATTTTGGGGCCAATACTCTTTAACATATTTATGTCAGATATACCCATACAAAAGGAAAATAGGATTAATACGAACCTGTTCGCAGACGATATTATAGTGTATAGAACAGGATTAAATGCAAAACTCAATATTAGTCAAATAAATGAATATATGATCATACTCGGTGACTATTTCAAGAAATGGAAGCTTACAGTAAATGCCGAAAAGTCAAACTGCATTATATTTAGAAAACTGAATAGATATATTCGGGGCAAAAAATATAGGAAAAATGAGGAAGTAGATATAAGAATAAATGGGCAAAAAATAAAGGCTGTAGATAAAATCAAATACTTAGGAATTATGTTAACAAATAAATGGTCTTCTATACCACATGTAACAAACATAATCAAAAAAGCGGACATTGTAATCAATATAATGAAGACAGTCTTTAGAAATAGGGGCATAGACACAGATATGAAACTTTTGATACAAAAACAAATAATTAGACCAATTCTGGTGCATGGTTTTGAGGTTTGGTGTAACATATCATCAAATCAGATGAAAAAATTATTAATTTTAGAAAGGAAATGCTTATATAAAATATTACCTACAGAGGAGGCCTATAAAAAGCTTGATCACAATGAAGAAATATACATTAAAATTAGTAGAAAGAAGCTGTATGGAAAATTTAAAAAATTCAAACCAATTGATGAGTACCTGATGGATAAACTAAACAGAACGTTTGAAAGATTTAAATGTAATGAAAATGAAAAAACATACAATATAAGTCAGATGGAAATATTAAAGCAAATGTATGATGGATACCAAGATAAGCATATGTATAAAATTTTTCCTCCCTCTTTTTTATACTATTTGCATACGAACAAAGAAACGTACAAAGATGATAAAATGGTATTTTATAGAAGAAGATTTAATGCAAAGACATTAAATGAATTAATCAAAGCATGAAAATGTAAATAAATATGAATATAAATAAATATGAAAATGTAAATAAATATGAAATAACAATTAACATAGAGTTAATCGAACCATTTAAATGTACATATGAATCAATTGAATTAGAAACTGTTACATGTACTAACGTAAATATTATCTTGTAAATAAATAAAACAAACATGAACAGTATAAAATATCTAGAATTAATGTAAAAAATAGAACATATATCCTAACGATCACTATGTAAATATGTATATAAAATACGTAAATTGAATTGAAATCACAATTTAAATGAAACTAAATAGAATTTATATGTGTAATGCTATATGGTTTTCTGAGGCTTTCCCTATTTATAAAGTAAAGATTAAAAAACAGTAATGAAAGAAAACAAGGTAAAGAAAGGTACAGGAAATATTTTGTCAAAAAAGTAGTTGTACCTACAAATTTAATGTAATATTGGATCGTAAAGACAACTGAATTGTTATGTATATATATTTTGCCTCAATAAAATTGTTTCTCTGGAAAAAAAAAAATTGTTTCTCTCTGCCGACAGATTATGTGAGAGCAATACTAAATAATTTCAATAATATTGTTTGTGAGAACTATGTACCAGATAAAAATATTTGTATTGATGAATCCATGATGCTATGGCGAGGAAAATTGTTATGTGAGCTCGACGGTCTTGTAATGAAAATAAAAATTTAAAGCGGAAAATCTGAAGAAACTGACAATAATGTAGGTCACACTACTGACGTTGTTTTACATTTACTGAAAAACTATCTCGATAGAGGATACACGGTGAACCGTGTGGATAAGTTTTATGAGTATAATTCTGTTACTGCTAAATACACGAAAAACTTATGTGTGTGTAACCCTACGAAATAACAGAAAAAGGAACCCCAGAGATGTTGGAAACTGTAAACTAAAAATAGGGGAGTGTATTTGTGTTCGTGTATGCAAATGGAAAGACAAACGGGATGTCCTAAGCATTTCAAACATTCATGCTGTCGAAATGGTAGAGGTGCCCGATCGCAATGTAAAAATTTCTATGAAACCGAATATAATTCGAGATTACAATAATGGAATGTCTGGCATTGACTGATCAGATGAAAGCCTTCATACTTCATGTCGAAGAAAGACTACCTGATAGGCCAAAAACGTTTCATTACATATTCTAGTATTATATATACACAATGTCCAAAAAAAATTTGAAAAAGTAACTTCTTCCAAAATAAAACTGATAAAGTTCGGAGAAGAGTTCGTTGTCGTGTTGGTTGGAGAAGAGATTCAACTAGTTTCGAAAAAAAAAATCAATAGCGAGAGCTCCATTATTTAGAGAGTCTATCACCTACCACCAAAACAGCGTCCGACAAAGCCATTACGTATATGTACCCAAGCAAAAAAAAAAACGTCCAGCCTGTAAAGAGAAGCCAGCCTTTTGAGTGGAAGATTGTTTTAAGAAGTTTCACAAACAATCAAATGTTATTTTCTTCCTTGAATTTGAACTAAGTAATTATATTTTTTGTTCGTTTTATAATAAATTTTTTGTTCATGCAAAACAGCATTGAATTTTGGTTCTTTCTCAGATGTCATCTATCGATATTGGTACTCATATATTTCGAGTTTAATTGTTTCATTCCATTCCCACGTACCCTCCACACATTCATCCATATATTCTTTGCATTCAAAAACTTACCTCATTTCCACTTAATCTAATAAATCATTTTTCTAAAATTGCAATTTCCCACAGACAAAATTCTCACGAATTTTGTTTATTCAAATTATCATGCATACACGAGCATGCAAGCTATGGGAAAGCTAAGTGCATTTACCCAGGTGTCATATGCACACCTTTCGAGTTTCGCTGTTGCAAGAATTAACAAGAACTAATTCTTGCAACTAATCAGCATTTTTCTTCTATAAAAGTGGAAAGCCACTATCATTCGGGTTGGTCATTTTATTCAAGTAATTTCGCGTGAGCACGGTTAAGCCTCCTCACCTATCCACCCAATGTGAGGCTGCATTGGGGTGCTCGTTTTATCGTTCCACCATTCACGCACGCTTTATTGAATCCGTGTTAGTTCAATAAAGTTATAATAAAAGTGGTCATAATAAAACAAAGTTGTTTTTTTTAAAGAATCGGTAAAGGACAATTTAATTGGCGCAGTCGGTAGGATGCGCTACGGTATAACCTGTGATTTTTTCTAAAATCGAAAAGCGTGTCAAAAACCGCGTCCGCGAAAAAAGTTTGAAGTGTATCCCCAAGAGGAGGAAATATTTTTGTGCTTTTCGACGACGACGCGAAAATCGTTTCAAGGGAAACATCGTCCGGGACCCGATTATCACCGCTAAGACCCCGTTCGCTTTGCAAGGAGTAAAAGTGTAATGTATCCTGAAATAAGAAAAAAGTGTTAGAAGCTTGCCGCCAAAAGTGCAACATAGTGTGTCCTGAAGATAAAAAAAATTCTTACCTTTTATTTTTATAAATATTATCCATTATTATTATAAATATTATCCATCATTATAAGTATTATCCGCCAAAGTATTATCATCGCATTTCTCGTATATTTGCCAGGTGTGTAAAGATTCATTGTAAGGGTGGTTCGGATTATTCCCTTTAAAGTTCATTTAAAAGTGTAACGATGGCACAAGCCGAAGCAGCCGCTGCCGTTTCTATAAACCCCTTTAAATACCTCAGTTCTCTCCCCGAATTTGATGGCAGACCTGAGAAACTGCAAACCTTTATAAACCTCATTGAAAGGGTGAACCCCATGTTAATAGCTTTTAATGAAGCTACTGAGCTTTTATTTGGGGATATAATAAAAAGCAAACTAAAAGGAAAGGCAAAGGAGACAATTGAAAACAATTGTCATGCTCTCCTTTGGGCCGACATTAAACAGGTCCTCCAAAATAAATTCGGAGATCGTCTAAGCACTGACGAAGTCTACGACAACTTAAGAGGTCTAACTTTTAAAAACAAACGCCCTTGAGTTTTACAACGATATAAAGAAAAAGTTAAGGAGACTTAACAATAAAACATTAGTTGTCCTGGGTGTAGGAAATGACACAAATGATGACCATATTATTTTGTAGAAATCCTGACACATTAGAATCTGCCATGGATATATTATTCACAGCAGGTTATGCCTATTACGGTTCAAACGGACAAATATATCAACCTAACAAAAACCAGGCAAATGGACAGAACAATAATAATAGGACGCAGAATAACAATCACTCGAACAGGACCAACAATAATAACAATAATAATAATGATAATAGTAATCAGAATAGAACACACAATAATAATAACT